>OU015499.1:126766139-126853639 GCA_907164885.2 Dolomedes plantarius | reverse complement strand
GAATTCTGGAAGCGCTGTCGTCGCATAACGTACGCGGCGGCATACTGCTCATAGCCGGAGCCCTGGGATAATACAATCCCCATAACTCGGCCGTCTTGACAATTGCTGACGTCCTCGGCAGCGTTATGCCTCGTCATCATCAGTTCTGGCACGAAAGAATAGCACAAACGAAACAAAACAATGAAATAAAAAGAATGTAATATGTCGTTTACAGTCGGTCATGGCTCTTTTCTGAAAGTCTAGTCTGAGCCAGTGGACTACAGTTCACTGTAATATTTACACAAAAACAACAGGTACACCACGTTTAAATTACGATGCACATTCATCTTTAACTGTAACACTTAAGTCGTTGAAAACACCAATGAAACACTAGTCACACCAAGTTTGTGTTTAAAATGCGTATCTTGTCATTTAAATCATGGCGCTATCAAAACATGCACTCACAAACAAAAACACTTAGTCTTCCGTACATCGGTGACACTTAGGGCTACCAATAGGGCCAAACACAACCCTTGCATACCATATCGCCCTTTACGACACTTAACTGGTGACACTTTTCTTCTCACACACTTCCCGATCACAAGCTGAGCACACTCTTTAGGTGGATTTCCAAAATCTGAAGAAGTTTGAAGTATGATAACCACACTATTTTATACTCTTGAGTATATCGGTTCAACACTTTCGAGTCTGGGACGCATTTTGCAGACTCAGAGCAAAATTTCACAACCATTTCCGAAGATCCTTCACCTCAAACTTGCTGAACATTTCGGAATCTATGGCCTTACACTACGGTCGTTCCCATTCACTACGAATCACTCTTCCTCCCTCTCCTTAGCATTAATTTCACTTGCAACATCCAAGAAATTCCTTCTATTACCCTCAAAACACATAATCTTCTTTCCTCCTCCTTCTTCCAAACATAGCAACTATCGTTTTTCCCTAAGGGAATCTTTTCCGCTCCCTCAGACACGCACGTTTCCCTTATTCCGTCGTGGGGTGGTTTTGTAAGTTCGATGACACCTGTCATACACAGTGGTCGAAACTGTGCAAGCCCTTTCTCCTCTGTCGCACCGCCGGTGAAATTGGATGACAGCTTTATGACTATCGTAGAGGGTTGCGGTCATTTCGCGCCCCCTTCTGCTCTGTTGCCTTCAAATTTTGGGGGAGCCTCTGCACCCTTCGTACTGGTTTCAAATTTCAGCAGGCTATCGCCGTTCTCGCTGGGGTCAGCGAGGGATGATTCTGGAAGTTCGATGAACTTTGGGGTGTCGGAACTCGGGGTGTTTACTGATAAGCTCGTCTTTTCGGCTTGGAAATATTCTCGGTGATCGTCTGAGCGCTTTTCTTCCTCACTTTGTCGATTCACTCCCGAGAAAACATCAGATGCACGAAAAATATCTCTCTTGACGGCACCCATAATTATCTGCACCTTTGTCCATACTAAGTATAGACACACTATCAGAGTCTATTTAGGCGACTCTATTTGCACAGAAACATCAATTTTCGACAAGCTACTCTCGCTGTTACTGTCACTCCACGCACTTACATTTTTCGCTGGTATTCCTACCAGGCTGCGTTCAATCTCAGCCAACTTGAGTTGAAACTCAATCTCCTGTGGCTGCCATTCTACGCTCGAACTCAACTCTCTCGGCTGCGATTTTCTCCAGACTCTGTTTCTCGGATTCTCGTTCTCTTCCCTCTCTTCCTTAATCGAATTAAGAAGGTTTTCGATGTAAACATCGTCACAATCTGATGTTTTTAACCAGGGCGATTAATTGCTCAACCTCTGGTTTATCTGGGACCTCTAGGCACAGTTCGTCTACTAAAGTCACCAGGTCTATTATTCTCGCTTGCTCCAGATATGCCATCTTAGAAATTCTTCACACGTAAGATTCTGTGTTTTGTCCGTTTCAATCCGGGGCACAATTTCAACTCGGTTTCACAATTTTAAATTTGCAAATGTCACAAATGTCTCACTTAACAATTCGTACCGTTCGTGGCACTTCACGCTTTCACTCGCGTTCACAAAACTTTTTAACTCACACAAAGTCGCTTCAATGGGCGTCACTCACCGCACTTTTCACTTTGTGGGATCACTTATCGCACTTGGGCGTCACTTCTCGCACTTGGGCATCACGTATCGCACTTCTGGCGCCAATATGTGGGATGCCTCCTTTAGATTGGGCTAAACTAGTCGTCTGCTATAACCAATCTAGCACCCCACATTTAATACATACACTCAGGATGACTCATGAATAGTCTCTCACTAACGATAACAATAGACATTTATTTACTTGACACCATAATTCACACTCATAACATTTAACATATAGTAGTTGACCTTTTAAGGTAATAACAGTATTGCCAAGAACTCTAACGCTTGGACTTCTGAAGTCACTCGACTCCTTCAACCAGATTTGCCAAGCACTCAACCAACTTGGTCTTCCTGAAGTCAACGAGACTTCTACAGCACGGGAGCTCAATATCGCTTCCCTGCGGCCCGTAGCTACAAGCTAGGCCCAATCTCCGGGGTGTCTTTCCCCGTTCTCGCTTAGGAGCACCGTCCTTTGACACTAGCGCACGAGAGCCTCTGCCCTTCGTCGCCTCCAAAGCTTATCTCCCCTCAAACATTTTCTCCCAGTTCATCTCTAGGAATTCTGGAAGCGCTGTCGTCGCATAACGTACGCGGCGGCATACTGCTCATAGCCGGAGCCCTGGGATAATACAATCCCCATATATATATATATAATATATATATATATATATATATATATATATATATATATATATATATATATATATATATATATATATATATATATATATATATATATATATATATATATATATACACTGGCTGTAAACCCACACTTCGCTGCGGAGTACATTGAAATTAAATTCAACGGTCAATGTATGCAATTAATGCCAAACAATATATATATATATATATATATATATATAAACTAAACTCACGGCACTACAGTCCGATGTGGACTAAGGCCGGCGGTACCCATCTCCGTTTTCTTGACCTTGGGTGCCATACAGCATATATCTCAGTCAGGTGGGTCACCCTGACGTGGGTCCGCCAGAGTTTAGTTCCCAAGCATGCTTGGCCCTCATTTTATACACCCACGCAAGGAATGAAACGTTGAGTCGGCCTTGCCCAGTCGCAGGGTCGAACCCTGGACCTGTGGGATGGCAGCTTGAAGCTTTAACCACTACGCCACCGGGCTTCAAAAAAAAAAATTTTTAATTAAAAAAAATTTTTTTAAATATATATATATATTATATATATATATATATATATATATATATATATATATATATATATATATATATATATGTAGAGGAGAAGTAAAAAAACGATCAATTATGCCTCGTCGAAACAGCGATCATCTTTTGATCAAGTATCCGAGTTCGACAGAGGAAGGATAGTGGCCCTACCGAGATTGTGGATTATCTTTCAGGGAAATCGGTAGTCGTCTTGGACGAAACCAAACAACTGTAATGCGGATATGTGATCGTTGGATGCAGAGGGGCTACATCTCCAGCACTACATCTCCGAGGTGTTGGAGCCAGTTGTCCTTCTTTACCTTCAGGGCTTGCCCACAGCCATATTTCAACAGGATAATGCGCGACCACACGTGGCACGCATTATCCAACGGTTCTTCGTCAATCGCCAGATTGGATTGCTTCCCTGGCCGCCTCGCTCTCCGGATCTTTCGCCGATAGAAAACATGTGGTCCATGGTTGCTCTACGATTGACCCAGATTCCATCCCCAGCTGCCACAGCAGATCAACTTTGGCAAAGTGTGGAAGCTGCTTGGTCTGCTGTACCCCAAGAACTCATCCAAAGTCTCTTTGAATCAATGCCGAGGCGTGTGGCAGCGGTGATCTCCAACAATGGCGGCTACGCTGGCTACTGATTTTGGCAGGAACTACACTCACAGAAGTCTATAAATTTAATCATTTGATACTTGGTCAACATGTTATCTACAAAATAAATTTTGTGTGATATCTCTTGTCTTTCTTGGTGTTGCCATTTGGGTGGCCAGCAGTGTATATATGCGACGACCAATGTATGGAATTGATCTAAATATATATATATATTTATAAAAAAATCGTAAGGGATAATTTTATAGATAAAATAATATAGAAGAAAATATTCAAATTAAATCTAATAGGACATACTAAGAATAGATTACAGTTAATATAGTACAGTTTGAGGAACATATCTTTTACTGTATTTTAATATTTTTTTGGATGATGTCCAATCGTCTGCCACATTACAAAGAAAATAATATATTTTTTTTGTCTCTTTCGCACGTGACGAAATATTTATTTAAAGTGCCAGAAAAGGAAATCACGTGATCAGTATTTAATCAAATTCTAAAAATTAATCTTTAAAAATTCACCAAAAAATCAGAAAAGGGAGGTAAAGATTCGAAAAAGATTTTATTTTAAAGGAACTTTTAGGATCTTTCTCGTGATATAAATTTTATAACCCTCAAATTATTATTTTAAATGCAGACTTAAAATAAGTTACTAAAACAGCTTAAAAATTTAATTTTAAAAAATCTAAGAAGAATTTTTTTTTTAAATCTTTCTTAGTGCACCTCTACACTATAAGACGAATCGCCATGCAAAATTTTAGCCCTTTAGGTCCAGTGGTTTGGTCTGTGCGTTGTATGTCAGTGAGTCAGTCAGTACGAAGCTGTTATATATATATATATATATACAGTCGGACCTCTATTTAACAAACCTCTATTTTGCAAACTTTTCCTTGGAACCAAGAACATTTTGTGAATTTCTTCGTAAAATAACCTCCAAATAGCGAAGTGCATTCTCTATTTAACGAACTTTTTCTTGTGATCCAATATTTTTTTTTCTCCATATTTCTCAAAATATTTCTGAACATTTCAAACTTATTCTTTCCTTTAACACATTTAACATATTAACTTTCTTTTAACACATTCCGATGCTGGTTGCAGTTGGAAGAAAATACGCCTCAAGTTGTGTTGGTGCATTGCAAAGATGAGAAACGTATTATGAGAAAAAACACTTTTTCAAAGAAAAAACTCAGAAAAAATTAACACACTTTATCAGTAATTAAATTTAAGGACGAATGTGGTAATGTATGCTTAAAATTACTTCTTATAATAAATGCGATAATTTCATTAAAGTTCATTAATTGTAATATAATTTTTTAATTGAAAAAACAGTGTATTCCCGGAAAATGTTTTGTTTTATTTCTTGTTTTCCTTGCAGATTACTGTTTGATGGATAAGATATATAAAACAAATAGACATTAATTTACAAAATAAGGTGTGATCAATTACTTTCATTAAAATTACTTATTTTAAGTATTTTAAAAGGTATTTCTATTTAACGAATTTTCCATATAACGAACTTTTTTTTCGGGATTTAGCGACTTCGTTAAATAGAGGTCCGACTGTATATATATATATATATATATATATATATATATATATATATATATATATATATATAGAGAGAGAGAGAGAGAGAGAGAGAGAGGGAGGAAAAAGTGGGATTATGGACCCTGCATTTAGTATCTGTCCTATGCGCAGGTGCAGCAGCTTGAAATAGCTGTAGTCTACAGCCCATAGGTGATTACAATGGATAGTCAATGTCATTTACCCCAGTTCACTCTCGAATGATGCCCTGTAACCAATATACACACACACACACACACACACACACACACACACACATATATATATATATATATATATATATATATATATATATATATATAAGAATAAGATGAAAGAGAAAACCAGTAATAGCTCTAAAGCTACTTGCAGCCAGGAACAAACAACATGTAAAGAAAAGTATGATTAAGGTTTTTGACAGCATTTCTTCATCAGCGGTGTCAATGCTGTCTAAAAACCACTGGATTGTTTCTGATGAGTATGATCTATTAAATAAACACACTCAGACACCGTACAATCCATTATTAACAGAAGAATTGATTAATAAATGAATTAAGTTTGATTAAAAGTACTTAACCAAAGAACACCAAGCCTGGCGCTAGTCAGAGTGGAAGTTAAGAACTTGTAACCGCAAGATGACTGACGTCATAAAACTTGCAACCATTGAGGTAGTGGTTTCTCAGTTACAGACATACTTAGGTTACCGTAATTTAAGACTATATTTCCTTAATTATTTAGTTTTTATTTATTATTACTACTATGAGTTAATTTTATTATTTTTTTTTACTTATGATTTTTATTTTTAGTAGTTATTTCTATTTTAACCTATTGTTATGTTTAACATATTAATGCAACAGAACAAACTATTCATTAAAACAAAAACAACCAATTATGTTTTTGGATAGACTTACTGGGTAATTATTACGAGTTAGCACAGCTTTCAAGTCTATAATATGCTTAATCCTATTGTCTTTAGAACATAGCCCATTTATACGAACTAACTGATTTACAATAATGTTATTAAAAACAGATTTATGTAAACAGGTTAGATAATTTTGAAATTTAACAATATTAAAATTATAGTCAGATCTTTTGTCGTATAAGACAAAAGTAAATTTACTGTGAGTACTTAATTTAATATTAATATCTAGAAAGTTTACATTAATATTATCATGGCTACTTTTAATTAGTTCCAAATTAGGAGGGTAAAAATTTAAGTCTATAGGGTTATTACATTTATTAATTACTATTATATCATCTATATATCTAAATATATTGTAATTGCTATTTTCTATATTATTAATTTCAAAATAATATAAGTATAAATTAGCTAGCATATTTGAAGCATTACCACCTTGTGGTACACCTTTGGACTGTAAGTATATACTATTATTATGACTATGTAATTATGTTTAGTTATCTAATTCTAGGAGCCTATTGAAACGAGTTAGTTTAATTTCGTTGCTTAAGTAATGAATATTATTTTGTACTACATTATGTTATTTCTATTTAAATCAATTATATCAATATATTAAATAGATCTTTAAAAATCATAGATTACAATATATTTACAGTTAGCTAATGTTTGTAGTTTTCTAATTAGACTATAGCTATTATCAATTATACCACAAACACCAGATGTATATTTTTTATAGATTAATTTAAGGTACTTTAATAATATTTACTTGCTTTTGTAGCATAAGTGTTGTGACCACAGGTTACTGCTCTAAAAGCAATAGGTTTTTTATGAAATTTAGGAACTAAAGTTATATAAGGAAAAAGATAATTGTTAGATGAAATACGTAGTAGTTTATATTTTGCTATGATTTTCTTATAATACTACTAGTGGTTTCTTTTAATGGCTGAAGAAAGATCACTATTTTCTAGCTGTTTTTTTAAATATGGCAAAATATTTTTTACAAAGTATAGCATAGTTGTTGGCTGCTTTATCTACATAAGTGACTATAAGTCATCTTGTAATTTTGTAATAGCAGCTTTAAAGTGTTTATAGGAATTATTAAGTTATTACTATTATTGGGTAATTTAGCTTGTACTAGTTTTTAGTAAATTAATTTTCATGGGTGAATGCTTCTGTAGGTATAGAGTATTATTGCTACTTTTGTAAATAAATTTATCTAAATCAGCATTTAAGAAACTATTATTTTCTTATTATTAGTAGTACTAGTTAATCTAAACTTAGTTCCCAAATTCATCAACTCTCGCAGTGCAACATCTTCCACAATATCCAAATGCCTGGTTATTACATGACCATGTGTCGGAAGTTATCTATATATATATATATATAATACATGTATGTATGTATGTATGTATAATATATATATATATATGTATATATAGTATATATATTACATATATGTAGATATATATATATGCATATATGTATATATATGTATATATATTATATATTATATCTCTATATATATAGATATATATATATATATATATATTTATATCTATTTATACATATATTGCCTCCCCCCCCCAAAAAAAAAAATACTCTGGGATGGAGCCGCCCCTGCCCTGCTTCCACCTCTATTTTCACTGAGCACCCCAGGGCGACATTTCGTACCCCCCCCCCCTTCCTTTGTCACATGGAAGGGACTTCCGGTCTTCAGTTTTTACGTGCGCATATCCGGCTTAGACGGAACCAGTCTTTACTTTGCTTGTATGAGCAGAGGTAGCATATGGACCCTTCGCTTTCCTAACCTATTACTGTATACAGCAGCGTCAGGATTTTAAACTTTCCGTCTAACTCTCCGCTTTTCTCCGCAATGCTAAATCTGTGTTTGCTGTGTAGAGGGTGTCAAATCCAAACTCGTAGTCTTGAGAAAAAACGAGATTGAAAACTAGCATGTTTGTGTTTTGTTTCACATATCCCAAATTTTCACTGATGGATAAAAATATTTAGGAGTGTGACTTGGACTTCGATTTCTGTACCCTGCAGTAGCCCTTGATTTTTCAAACATGCCTGGATTGATAACTCATTTTAGCCCATTTTGGAATTAACATCCCAAATTTTCACTCATCAATAAAAATATTTAGGAGTGGAATTGGACTTTGCTTTCTGTACCCTGCAGTAGCCCTTGATTTTTTAAGCATGCCTGGTTTGGTAACTCATTTAGCCAATTTTGGAATTAACATCCCAAATTTTTCACTGATGAATTTATATATTTAGGAGTGGGAATTGGACTTAGCTTTCTGTACCCTGTAGTAGTCCTTGATTTTTCATACATGCCTTGTTGATAACTCAGTTTACCTCAATTTGGACTTAGCATCCCAAATTTTCACTGATGAATAAAAATATTTAGGAGTGGAATTAGACTTAGATTTCGGTATCCTGCAGTGCCCTTGATATTTCAAACATGCCTTGTTTGATAACTCATTTTAGCCCATTTTGGAATTAACATCCCAAATTTTCACCGATGAATAAAAATATTTAGGAGTGGAATTGGACTTAGCATTCTGTACCCTGCAGTAGCGCTTGATTTTTTAAACATACCTGGTTTGATAACTCATTTTAGCCCATTTTGGAATTAACATCCCAAATTTTCACTGATGAATTTATATATTTAGGAGTGGAATTGGACTTAGCATTCTGTACCCTGCAGTAGCCCTTGATTTTTTAAACATGGCTGGTTTGATAACTCATTTTAGCCATTTTGGAATTAACATCCCAAATTTTCACTGATGAATTGATATATTTAGGAGTGGTATTGGACTTAGCTTTCTGTACCCTGCAGTAGCCCTTGATCTTTCAAACATGCCTGGTTTGATAACTCATTTTAGCCCATTTTGGAATTAGCATCCCAAATTTCACCGATGAATAAAATATTTAGGAGTGGTATTGGACTTAGCATTCTGTACCCTGCAGTAGCCCTTGATTTTTTAACATGGCTGGTTTGATAACTCATTTTAGCCCATTTTGGAATTAACATCCCAAATTTTCACTGATGAATTGATATATTTAGGAGTGGTATTGGACTTAGCTTTCTGTACCCTGCAGTAGCCCTTGATTTTTCATACATGCCTGGTTTGATAACTCATTTTAGCCCAATTTGGACTTAGCATCCCAAATTTTCACTTATTAATAAAAATATTTAGCAGTGGAATTGGACTTAGATTTCTGTTTCCTGCAGTTGCCCTTGATTTTTCAAACATGCCTGGTTTGGTGACTCATTTTAGCCCAATTTGGACATTTTCACTGATGAATAAAATGGCCAATTTTTGACCTAAATTTTCACTGATGAATAAAAATATTTAGCAGTGGAATTGGACTTAGCTTTTTATACCTTGCAGTTGCCCTTGATTTTTCAAACATGCATGGCTTGATGACTCATTTTAGCCCAATTTGGACTTAACATCCTAAATTGTCACTAATGAATAAAAATATTTAGGAGTGGAATTGGACTTAGCTTTCTGTACCGAGGAGTTGCCCTTGATTTTTAAAACATGCCTGGTTTGATGACTCATTTTAGCCGAATTTGGAATTAACACCCTTTACACAGCAAACACAGAAACGTTTCAAAGTTAGAGCATCCTATTTGATTCGAAAAACGCCCTTAATTCAGTATCTACAATTCTGGATCACATCATCTTTACTTTGGCTATTAAAGCCGGGTGCTAAACTTCTGAAGACTTCAACTGCCGTATTTTTCGGACTATAAGACGCACCTCAAATTTATGGGAGAATTTTTAGAAAAGAATATTTTGTATGTTGTTAGGTATAGAAAGATATTTTCAATTTCTGATTTAATAAAGACAAAAAAAATATATATATAATAAAAAAATATAATAAATATAATAAATTATATGTATAAATATATATGATATATGTAATAATATGTATATAATATATTTTAGGGTTTCTTAAATTTTTTCCCTCAACGACCCCTTTTAGCCGAGAAAATTTTGCGTGACCCCCGGGTATATACATAAAAACAAGTCCAGAAATCTAACGTAGATACGTAAAATAAATATACAAAATCATCAACTGATAATGAATCAAAGAAATTAACCTTTAGCTTACGGGACCCATTTTTCAGATTTTCCTCTTTAGAACGGGAAATTTCATACCCCTTTTGTAAGAACAGCCATTAAGGGGGTTATATATATTATATATATATATATATATAATATATATATATATATATATACAGGGCCACCGTCAGCTGAGCTAGGGGTTCGGGGGAAAATAATACAGCGGGCCCCCACCCACTCAATATTTGAAACATTGTATACATTGTTTTGTCAACTCGTATTTTAACCGGGCCCCCCAGAAGCCTGGGCCCTAGGGATTTTGTCCCCCTGCCCCACCCTGACGGCGGGCCTGTGTGTGTATTATATATATATATATATATATAATATATATATATATATATAGAAATAGTATATATATATGTCTATATGTATATATAAACATATATATATACATATATATACATATATACATACATACATACATATATATATATATATATATATATATATATATATATATATATATATATATCATCCTTGGGCCCGTATTCTCGGGATACATGCTATCCCACCCGTAAGGAAAGGTTAATGCGCAGAAAGATCGGGTTATCTCTCTGTTATGTATCCATGATGTAATTCCTGATTTTAATTGAATATTTCAAATCAAAATAGTTTTCATAATTATTTTTTCTAACCGTTATTGAAGATGCTGCAGGGACACCCTCCGCGGACAGTTGCCAAAGTTTTCTTGACCCCAAAATTCTGTTACGCGATCCACAGTTTAAGAAGCACTGGTAATATAATAAACTAGCTGAAAACCCGCACTTCGCTACGGAGCACATTCAAATTAAATACAACGGTCACTGTATGCAATTAATGCCAAAATAAATAAATATATGTATATCTATATTTATCTATATTAATAAAGCAAGGTTGGATTCTGTCTGTCGGTCACACCTCCGGGTGTCCATGTTATATATGTGCTGCTTCGAGACTAATCTATAAAACTTACAACTATTAAATTTGGCACACGGGTAGTGAAGATTCTGAACATGTGCACCTCGGTGTGAGTCCGAATTTTAAATTTGATTACCGTTAATTTTTAATTAATAAAAAACCAACAATTTTGAAGGTTGACAACAGTAAATGGAAGCTGTTACATTTCCGAAAATCACCCCTCTTGATATGGCGCGATTCTGACGGCCATTTTGGTCGAAAAGCGGTGTATTTTTTTTCTCATGAAAGTACATAAATCTTACATATTTGGAAAGAGCTTTGAAAACTGATATTTTTTTTCTGCTTACGGTTATTCTGTTACTTTAATAGTTTTACAGATATTTTAATTCTAAAAGCAGACTCCACCGCTATCCGATATATATCCGTAAATAAAGCGTAAATCACAGACATTTCGAAGAATTACCGTTGATTCTTCGAAGAATTAATCGCATTTGTTATTATTTCTTAAAGTAAATTGTTGCATCTATTATGTTATCGTTCATTTGTATGAGCATCTCGAAGCCCGAATTTTAAATTTTATTCTAGAAAAAATTTAATTCAATTTTTTATGCAATATTTGGTTCTATTTACGCTAAGTTCCGCTAGATGGTGCCACGAGAGTGATACAGTATGAGCTGTATCGAGTGTGATACATAGCGCTATTTATAGTGCCGTTTACATGTGCCAAAAACCCGGGTCAAAGCAGGGTTGTTTCTTGCTTTTCCACTCCTTTTCCCTACGATAGGGAAAAATGCAGGGTGGAATTTCGACCCTGCTTCGAACTAGGATAAAACCCGCAAATTACCCATGATGCATTTCGAAGCAGGAAGCTAGTAGTAAACAAACATGGCGGCTTTGAACGTGTGTGAATCCATGAAAATGCAGTCAAATGATCGATGGAGGGATCTGGAACCCCTTAACGATCGCATAATTTTCAAGAAAACAGTGGAAAAGGGCCTATTTTTTCCGAAGGATTTCATTTATTTCTTGATCCGTCACATCTAGTTTTAAAAAAATAACCATCCCCAATTACATTATTAATAGACTGGTACTGCCATCTGGTATGTAAAATAAGAAATAAATTTTCTTCTGGGTAAATGAAATGGATTGTTTTTAATCTTTTTGGTGTGTTACTTTTGAACACTCCAGTCCAAAAATATCACACAAAAGAGATTCATTTGCATTAATTATGTTAAATTTTTCATAGCTTCTTTTTATTTTTCATAGCTTTTTAGCACTGAAATGAAAATGCAACATTTTCATTTACATTTTCATAAAAGTGTTACGGTAAAGTTAATAAATTTAATAAGTATAATCAATAATTAAACGTAACATTAAAATTTATTTATAAATTAATTATTTTAGAATTCACAGATAAAAATTATTTTATATCTACTTATGATTGTTCTAAAAAACATTTATTTTTAAAAACAACAGAAAAAATCGTAAACGTTCCATGATTATCAACAGCGACTGACATGTGCTGCACTTAAATAATAAATAGACGCAGACGTAATTGTGTTTTAGAAGAGGAGTACCTTGGTCGTGTCGACTTTATCTCCTGTAAGCAAGATATATGTAATCAAGGAAGGAGTGCTCAGTAGTTAAAATTTTAAGTAATGAATTAAAATATTAGGGGAAGAATAACGCGGGTAAAGGAAAAACAAATTTAACAGTAAGGTTAAATTAAAACAAAAAAGTGAATTTTAACAGAAAAAATAAAGAGTTACAAGTTAAGAAAATTTAGAAGAAAAATTAGATAAGACTAATGATCCTCGGAAAACAAAAAAGTAATAATGTTAAGAGGCCCAGAAAAGCAGATATCATAAAAATACAAAAAATATTTTTGTAAGTTTTTCAATTTTTTGGGATTTTTAAAGTTTTATGATTTTTTTGTTGTTATTTTTAAAATTTAAGAATACGAGGTCGAAAGAACAGCAATTGAAAAAAAAGGCCTTCCCCAGGACCATACACTTCGTAACGAGATAAATGCGAAGTTCGAAGGGGGAAAGCTAAAAATATCAATAGAGTGAATTTGGAAAAGTACAACACCGGCTGGGATCGAACCCACAACGTGATTTACAAGGAATGATGGTTAGGGTGGTTCGGAAAAAACTTTTTTTCGCAGCCGGTAGCAGCCATTATCGTTGTCTGACAATTTTGCTGTTTGACAATGTTTCCTTTCAGATAATTTAGAAAATTCCTAATAGTAAATATTTGGTAATTTTTTTTGTTTCAATATTCAATTGTTGGTGCAGGTCTTCGCTCATTTTGTTTACAAAACGACCCAGAACTCACTACGGGAGGTGGCTGCACTTCGAGTTCCACCCACACCCTACCCAACCAACCATCCAATGTAGGGTGTGTTATTTACAATATGTACAAATTTATTTCGCTTTCTCTCTCTTTATGTTTCCTGTCTAGTCTTTATCTATCGATAAACATCGAAATTCGGATTTGTGTGAAAAAGTTGGCATCGCTGAGCGTGACAGTAATGTGGTTCTAATATAGCCGTCTCTGGAACTGTGTCCACACACTTTACTTGAAGCTTCGGTCACTAGCTTAACGCATCTTTCAACTGCCTGTGTATGGCATGGAAAAGCATCTATACTCATAACAGGCTTGAAGCCATTGTTCACATACTGTTTTATCTCTTCATTAGTCAATGTTCTTAACAGTGGAGGAGGAGTCAGTGTACTGGTGTTCCATTTGATAATTTTGGTATAGTCTTTAGCTTCAAAGTTTAGGTTTGGTGGTTTAAAGATTCTGATAGAGTCACTTTCAGATATTGCTTGCTTTGCCTTCATGATACGCCTAAAACCCAGCTCTCGGATATGGTTTCTTTCATCAGTTACCATAGCTAAAAGTAAATTTTCGGGATGGGCAAAGTAAGCATTCCGTTGTAAAACGGGATCAACAACTTGAAGCAGCTCTTCTGGTAAGTACCTTGTAGATTCAATAGTTTTGTAAACATGTCTAGGCCCATCTATGAATTTGTGGTTTATTTTTATGGCAAACCACATAGGCATATAACATTTGAGAATGAATGTGACAATCTCTCAGATTTTAAGAAGGGCTTGACACACTGATGTAGAGGCGCAAAACTCGGTTTGCAGTAGTAAGCCATCTTGAATGTGACATTGGGTCAGGATCACGTACTACAAAGTCTTCTGAACAATATCCTGACTTGATGATTTCTGATTTCTCAAGCAAGTACAATTGGTCCTTGCTAAGAATACGCTTGTCAACTTTTGGAATCTCACAATCAATAGGATTAAAATCAACAACTGGTAGTCTTTCACAATCAGGTAGGGCCTTTCCAATCGGTACAGAATATCCTATTGGGCCTGTTGTATTTCCATCTAAGTGTTGGAAAAGGTGGCGGAATGGCAGCTCGTTGTAATGGAGAAGACAAATACTCCAATGTAGAGGTCTTCCCACATGTATCTCTATTTGTCGAATTACACCATTTCTTAAGCCCGTATTAATAACAGTACCGTCACATCCAACAACTTCCAATTTGTCAAGTAAAAAGCCATTTTCTCATAATTAAGACGTGATGCTTTTGGCTATGTCGGTTGCTGAACTTGAAGGACAAGTGTGTAGGCTCTCGGTAGTAGGCTACTCTGCTGTTTTTGACGAAGCTGCGCGACCGAATTCCACTTGAATATCAAATTTATCTTATATGCTTGGATTTTAAATATATTATTGTAATAGAATTAAACTATAGCATCTCTAAAAGTCGTATGATTAAAATGTATTAAACAGTCAAACTTTGAAATTTTGCAAAAACTACTAATTTTACTCATTTTGTACTATGTTGCGCGACCGGAAGATATGAAACAAATGTATAATAAGTGCATATATATTGATTTTACATACTTTTAGTAGTTAATTCATGGTATAGGAACGCAATTAAAACCACCTGGCGTGCTTAAAAAAATTATGAAAAATTAAGGTTTTTCACAATTTTTTGTTAACTGTGATGGCATTGCGCGACCGGAAGACAAATTAATAAGTAAAATAATAATTAGTGCTTTTTTCACGTCTATACCAATGGCAACTTTCATGCACTATAGCGATCTGAAATTTTAAAAAAAGTTTTTTTCGAACCACCCTAATGATGGTGTATGAGGATCACTTCCGCCGAATCATGTGATGGGCTTTACTTCCGGTAAGACGGGTAAAAGCAGGGCGAAAATGTTGTCCCGTGTAAACGGACTTCGAAGGTTTTCCCTGTTAGTGGGTAAATCCCGGGTATTATTGTTGTCCATGTAAACGCAGCTATTGTTGTACCACAAAATCTAAATACCTTTATTCGTTGTTTTTTAGTGTTTCCATTCTCTGACAATGATTGCTGAAGGGAGCGGGACCCTAAACCGACCGGCAAGTAATAAATACGACGATCAAAAGTATACAATTGATGCAAAAAAAATAAAAAAAAGTATACTGATAAAAAAAATCGTAAGGGATATTTTTATAGACAAAATAATGTTGAAGAAAATATTCAAATTAAATGTTATAGGACATACTAAAGAATACAGTAGAGTTAATATAATACAGTTTGAGGAACATAATATCTTTTATTTTATTTTAATATTTTTTTGGATAATGTCCAATTGTCTGCCGCATTAGCAAGAAAAAAAAATATTTTTTTGTCTATTTAGTTGTTACGCACGTGACGAAAAATTTATTTAAAGTACCTGAAAAAGAAATCACGTGATCAGCATTTAATAAATTAAATTCTAAAAATTAATCTTCAAAAATTCACCAAAAATCAGAAAATTGAGGTAAAGATTCGAAAATGATGTCATTTTAAAGGAATTTTTATGATCTTTCTCGTGATATAAATTTTATAACCCTCAAATTATTATGTAATTTGAGAGCAATTTAAATGCGAACTTTAAAAAAGTTACTAAAACAGCTTAAAAATTGAATTAAAAAAATCTAAGAAGAATTTTTCAAAAATCTTTCTTAGTGCACCCCTACACTATAAGAAGAATCGCCATGCAAAATTTCAGACCTTTAGGTCCAGCGGTTTGGTCTGTGAGTTGTATGTCAGTTAGTCAGTCAGCCAGTTACGGAACTGTTTTATATATATAGATATATAAATCAGGGGTGTCCAACCCGCGGGCCGCATGCAGTCCAAAGCAAGTATTAGTGCGGCTCAGAGAGAGAGAGCTCAAAGCGAAAAAAAAAATAATAATAGCCTGCCTCGATTTAAAAAGTAAAGCTTGTAGTTTTAAGCTTTATTCTCTGTCGATGTATGAAAGTACTGACGCTACTGACACGGCTCAATTTGTCTTTTTATTGGACGTATAAATAACGAGTTTATTGTAACTGAAGAAATGGCTTCTTTAATGCCGTTAAAAGACACGACAACTAAGAGAGTTTATATGACGCAGTGAAGAAAACACTGGCGATATTCTCATTGTTCCAAAACATATTACTAGTTCCAAAACATATTACTAGTTTATTCTAAAAAATGGATATAATTTCTCCTCTATTATAAGCCGTAGATGAAAACTTTGATGCAAGCTGAAAAGTTAGACTGGTACCCCAGTCAAAATAGACCCGATTTTGACAAATGGCTAAAAAAAATATGAAAGTTTTGAAAATTGGTGGAGATGTTTGTTCGGGCCTACTGTTGAACATACTAAAAGTCCCCACCGATCAGATTTGAGCTTTCGCCGCCATCTTGGAAAGTGTGTAGACTTTTTTGGTTTTTTGCAAGTAACTTCAGAAATATTGATTTTATGTAAAAAAAATTTGAATGCAAAAATTGAAGAGCATTAAATTATGAACATAAACATAATTTATATTTTTTTAAAAGTCTAACACGAACAAAGATAATTGACTTTGAAAATAGCGAACAATCACGTGTAGGACGCGGATGTGCGGGTCATCCCCATCGCGATGGGGGGATGACCCGCGCATGTGCCCCAAAAGTCTTGTACACTCACGTGTGTCAAACCTCTGCATATCAAAGCTCGAGATAAAGTGGCAGCAACATCCAATCTATTGTTATCAGGTTGTATTGTGAGGCTTGGTGGAATCTATCTTTTTATGTCATACTTAGTCTGCATTGGGTACAAAATGGCTGGAAGTGGGTAAAAATAAATACTAAATTTGATGTATGCAACTACGTCAGTAAAAAAAAACATTGCCTGGCCATGCATACGCTAGAAAAAAACCTAGCTTATTTATTTACCCAAACAGCTTTAGCAAAGATAAATTTTGACGCCATGGATATATCTGATTTCAAAAGCAATAATCTCCATGAGTTTTTTAGAGCTTTTGCTACTGAACTACTATCACTAGAAACCATAAACATGCATACTCATATACGAGGCATCGAGATTAAAATGAGGAAGACTTTGAAGCAGTTGAAAGAGAATGGCCCAACTGCATCCCTCTGGTTTCAGTACTTTGAAATGGTAAAGCTTATGAAATCTTGATTACCGTCAATTGTACGGCGAAAGTAAACGGTTTCAATACATTAGTAAACCCTTTGTTGCTTTTCCAGAGCATAGAGATTGTTAAACAAAACGAAGAAACGACTAGCATTTTATTTAGAATATGACTTAGCTCCTTTTACGTTTGCTCTTATTATCAGGTTAGATGCCTGAATTAGATTGATGAAAACAGATTTTAAAACTTAACAAAATAATATTTATTCAATCTCCGAACATCACCTTTCGGTTATACAGCAGCAAGCGAAGTGTTCGCGAGCATCGAAAGAATTCTCGGGATACAATACTGCCACGCCACCTATCGGTGTCATGCAACATAAAATGACACTGAATGGTGGTGCCATCTATTATACAATAAATGAATGAAATGCACTTATAAATTAAATGAAATAAGTTATCACTACAATAGTATCCCTCCAGTGATGAACTTGTGAAGGAACGACAAAATGTTAAAAATAAGTATTAAATATACAATGATTAAAAAAAATATCTTTCACATACATTGTTCTTTGGGAGATACCTGATGCAAACTTACTAGACAAATAAAATGAGAAAAAAAAATAATATATATGGCATATAAATTCGACATATTAATATGTAAAGAAAACAGTCTGGGTAATATCTGAATGTAATAAACATTTCACTTGTATATGCCATAATTAATATATGTCCCTGAATATAAAATGCTGCAAAGGTTAAAGAGAAATAATTTACTTTACAAAATATAAATATGTATATACCTGTCAAAATTTGAATGTAATATATATGATGCAATTTTCAAATGTTTTACAAAATGAATATATACAAAATGTTTTAACCAATTTCTGTTATTAACCTCTTATTAAATTTTACACGTCTACCAGATTTAGTTACTTGAGTTTTTACAGTCTCAGGATTTTCTGGTGATTTCTTTTCGTTTGGTTGGGTTTCAGGGTAATCAGTCTCAGGTAAGTCATTAAATAGAAAAGCTGGCTTGACTCTATCAAGTGAGACACAACTTTTCTTCCCATTTAAGTCTATGGTGATGTTTTTGGTCTCTCGTGAAAGTACTGCATGAGGACCAGTGTAGGGTTGTGACAAGGGTGGACTGACTTTATCCACTCTTAGAAATACATGAGAGCAAGTGTTTAATTCTGGGTGCACAAAAACCTTGGATTTCACATGATGGGATGTAGGGATGGGTTTGATGTGATTCATCCTTTCCCGCAATTGTTGGATGAAATTGTTTTGTGAAATTTTATTCGGTGAAGATTCTGTACACAAATCTGCTGGAAGTTTGAGTGAAACACCATACACTAAGTCAGCGCTGGATGCATTTATATCTGTTTTCACAGCAGCTCTCAGTCCAAGTAAGATGGCAGGTAAGCATTCAGTCCATCTAGGATTTTCATGAGCCTTTATAGTACTCTTTAGGACACGGTGGAAACGTTCCACTAAACCATTCGACTGAGGGTGGAAGGCAGTTGTTCTAATTCTGGTCGTGCCAAGCATATTTGTCAACTCTCGAAAGAGATGGGACTCAAATTGTCGACCTTGGTCTGTTGTTATGGTGGAAGGACATCCAAAACGACAGATCCAACCACTGAACAGAGCACGACATACAGTTTCTGCAGTAATATCAGCAATAGGCACTACCTCAGGCCATCTTGTAAATCTATCGATGATTGTCAGACAGTTGGTCTGCCCTTCTGATGGAGGTAAGGGACCTATCAAATCGATGTGGATGTGAGAAAATCTTGCATCAGGTGATGCGAAAGTTCCTAAAGGTGTCTTGGTGTGCCTGATCACTTTTGATCGCTGGCATGCAATGCAGCTTTTCACCCATTCCTTAAGATGTTTCTTCATCTGAGGCCAAACATACCTGGATGAAATTAGTTGTGTAGTTGCTGCTACACCTGGATGTGCAAGGTTATGAAAGTGTTCAAAAAGAGTTCTGCGAAAATTTTCTGGTACAAATGGTCGAGGTACATCTGTAGAGACATCACATAAAAGTTTGGTATTTGTCACTGGACTGGGGATGTATTTAAATTGTAAAGAAGTACAATTTTCAGTCTGCAATTTTTTTAATTCAGGATCAATTCTTTGGGCATCTGCGAAAGCATTGAAATCTAGAAAAAATGAATTGGAGATAGGGCTGATTTCTACTCTAGATAGAGCATCAGCTACTGTATTGTTGATTCCACTAGTATGGCGAATGTCAGTGCTGAATTGTGATATGTAGTCAAGATGCCGCCACTGACGAGGGCTGCATTTCTCAGGTTTCTGTTTAAAAGCATAGATGAGAGGCTTTTGGTCCGTGTATATTGTGAAGCTGCGACCTTCTAGCATATGTTGAAATCGCTTTACAGCTGTGTATATTGCCAACAGTTCTCGGTCATAAGTAGAGAATTTCTGCTGACTTTTTGAAAGCTTCACAGACATAAATGCAATTGGCTCCCATCTGTTTTCATGCACTTGCATAAGAGAACCGCCAACAGCAAAATCGCTGGCATCAACCCATACACTTAATTTTGCACCTGGAATAGGATGGTGAAGTAGAGTTGCTTCTGCTAAAGCACTTTTTGCATCATTAAATGCTTGTTCAGCCTCCTCATTCCATTGAAGTGTATCCTGGGGATTATTGCGAGTGGGTCTTTTAGATTTCTTTTTATTTTTAATTCCCTCTAACAGCTTATTTAAAGGTGCTAAAATGTGTGCTGCTTTTTGTATAAACCGCCGATAGAAATTTAGAAGCCCTAAGAATCGTCTCAATTGTGTTAGTGTATTTGGTTTTGGAAATTTTAATATGCAGTCCACTCTATCTGTTAAGGGTTCAATTCCAAATTCAGAAACTTTATAGCCTAAGAATTGAATTGATGACACGCCAAAAATACATTTAGAGGGTTTTAAACTGAGTCCATATTTTTGTAAACGCTCAAATACAATGCGGAGATGCTCGATATGCTCCTCTGGAGATTTTGAAGCGACTAAAATGTCATCAACAAAGGCATAAACAAAATGAAGTCCACGAGTTACCTCATCAATGAACCTTTGAAACGTTGCTGCAGCATTGCAGAGGCCAAATTGCATTCGAGTACTCTCAAATAATCCAAAAGGTGTTATTATGGCACTCTTATGGATATCTGCTGGGTTGATTGGAATTTGGTGATAAGCCTTAATCAGATCTATGTGCGAAAATATTTTTGTACCATGTAAGTTAGACGTAAAGTCCAAAATGTTTGGAACTGAATAGTTGTCTTTAATTGTTTGAGCATTAAGTGCTCGGTAATCTCCAACTGGTCTCCATTCAGCGCTGTCTTTCTTCGGCACCATGTGCAAAGGTGATGCGAAATTGCTTTTAGAAGGACGCATGTGACCTAGTTCGATCATGGTTTGAATTTCGTCCTTAGCAATGCGCAGACGGTCAGGTGCGAGACGGCGTGCTTTTGCTGTTACAGGAGGACCAGTTGTTTGTATATAATGCACAACCGAATGTTTAACTTCTTGGTCTGGACGAGGGGGGGTAGTGATTTCGGGGAAATCCAATAATAATTTATGATAAACACTATCGCCTGATACAGTTTTAATTGAATGAATCGCACTGTTCTTTAGTATGCAGGACGAGGTAATATTAGTTTGGCAGTCAATTAAATTTTTGGAGGTTAAGTTAGGCATTAGATTAAAATTATATAAAAAATCAGCACTAATTATTGGGTTGGATACATTCCCAACTAAAAATGTCCATTTGAAAATTTTCCTAAGACCAATATCTAAAGAAAGGGTTTGAGTTGTATAGACCTGAATTGGCGAGGTGTTAGCTGCCGAAAGTGTCATTTGTAATGCGTTTCTTTTTTGTAACCTTGAAGCAGGGATGATGGAAACATCACTTCCTGTGTCAATCAAAAAAATTAACATTGGTACGCCGATCGCGCACGAACAGGCGACGAGAGTTTAATGGCAAGGTGGTAGTCGCCTCTACACCCGGCCGTCGTCGTTTTTTTTCAAAATTGCACGGGGGAACGCATTTCTTGGCATTATGGCCAAACTTATGGTGATACCAACAGTTAGCGAAAGTTTTGGATCGTGATTTACTACGAGCACGCGACGCACTGTTGCGATGAGGACTGCGACCTCTACGCAACGAAATTTCATTTATCCGCGTATTAATTTTTTTGATTTCCTCAAGCAATCGGTCTTCAATGGAATGAACTGAGGAAACAGAACAAGCACTTACCGGCATAGGTGTCACTTCCATCACTCTGTCAGCGATGTCCGCTGCCTTTTCTAGGCTTAACGGTGTTACTGCTGCGATGATTGACTGTACGGGCGTCGGCAAATGTTGTAGAAAAAGTTCCATCATTAATTCCTCCGGCACGTTGTAAGATTCGGCGCGCCGCCGCATGACGCGTAGCAGTTCGCTAGGTCTGCGATCTCCCAGCTGTTCACAGACGAGAAGTTTCCGGATTTCTTGATGGGATGACTCACCGCTTCTTCTTATCAGCTCCCTTTTCAACACACCGTAAGGGTCGGTCTTGTCAGGGTTGACGATAACGTCACGTACCACGGTAGCTGCTTCCGGTGGTAAATTAGATGCTATGTAATTGAACTTTGTCTTGCTTTCCGATATAGCTTTCGGAGTGCCTAATTCGAACGTAGCTTCGCACATCAGGAACCATAGTGAAGGATCAGCGAAATTGTAGACCGGTATTTTCACTGCTCCGACTTCTTGCGTCATAGTTGAAGACTGGTGAGCACGTGGTCAGCGAAAATATTGTCTTTCGATATAGGCGAAAATAAATCCAGGCGTCCGTTATTTTATTTGGGCGTATTGCCAGGTCACCATTATTATCAGGTTAGATGCCTGAATTAGATTGATGGAAACAGATTTTAAAACTTAACAAAATAATATTTATTCAATCTCCGAACATCACCTTTCGGTTATACAGCAGCAAGCGAAGTGTTCGCGAGCATCGAGAGAATTCTCGGGATACAATACTGCCACGCCACCTATCGGTATCATGCAACATAAAATGACACTGAATGGTGGTGCCATCTATTATACAGTAAATGAATGAAATGCACTTATAAATTAAATGAAATAAGTTATCACTACACTCTGTTTAATGAAGCTGGCATGCGAGAGACAACGACATTGGCTAGATACGACGCTTTTGAAGTTCTAAACAAAGACCTCTGAACCTCTTGAACTGCATCAACATTGTGGACAGTGATTTTCTCCTACACCGTGTCAAATGGGGAACACAATTAACTTTTTCGGATGTTTGCACAAATTAAGTTAACTATATAAAAAACATTATGGGGCCAGCTGTATAGTCGTTTTTAATGGCTAATCCAACACCAATAACAGTACAAAAAATGGAAGAAAATCTACGATCTATTGTGATAAAATATGTAGACATAAGTTTTGATGGAAACATGCGAGTTACTATTCAACAATAACAGTTCCTTTCAAATGAAAACAACAAGAGCAAACTGATCAGCATGCTATCAGCTGAGCTGGAAAACAGTGGGATTCGATTCCGATAATGTAATGATGAAGACGACATTCTCATTGTAAATACTGCAATTAATGAAGCATGTTCTGGTAACAACATCGTTGTAATCATCGGTGAAGATGTTGACCACCTGGTTCTATTAATAGCTCTTACTCCTACAGAAAAGACATTTTCCTTGTCAAAACATGCAAAGGGAAAGCAAAGAAAAAAATACATTCGTCAAATAAAATACAATCATCGGGACATACCAAAGTATCCTTTTTCTCCATGCGTTCAGTGGATGCGATACTACTTCTGCAGCATTCAACATAGGAAAGAAAAATTGTGTAAAAATGTTCCAAAGTAAAGATATGGAACACAACGTGACAGTAGTTAATAAACGCAACTCATCGCATAATGATGTTGCTTAAGCAGGAGAATGCTTTTTTCTGATCTGGTATGGAGCACATCCCAGTGAAAAGTCCCTAAATAAGTTTGGGTACAAATACTTCGCAAAATTTGCCTCTAAAATAAAACCATATATTTCGTCCCTCAACTGAAGAGCCAGCCATGCGACATTCCTTTCGGTTGTATCACCAAGTGCAAAAGTGGTTTGTGAATGAATAGAATCCTGAAGTGTGGGTTGAAAATGTCAAAAGAAAACCCTCGTGCCCATCACAACTATGGATGCAGTGACTCCCGTTTCAGTTTTAAGCATAGTGTTTCACAACTGTAAGACTGACTGGGGAGAAAGATGCGTGTGTCGGAAAGCAAGCATCAACTTCACAACGGCCTACAATAACTGCAATGGGGTATGTCATTGCAGTTATTGGACTGTAGATCATGAGGATCCAATAAAAGGAATTGAGGAATGAGGTGGTGCTAGCTGACCCATAGACGATCTTTTTAAGACTGACGACGCGAACAATCCCGTACTGAAAAAAGCACGACAACCATAAAGTAGGTAAGCTTAAAAAATTATATACAATGAAAATATGGTAGTGAATAAATCCAAGTTTATTACATTCGTTTATAAAATTAAAAATGATAAATTATCTACATACCAAAAAATATTAGTCTATTTTTTTGTGTCTAAAGATTGCTCAAATGAGGGAGAGGAGAGAATTCAAAGAAAAGCGTCTGCAACGAGACTTCACGCTACATTCATAATCAACCCGCATTTAATAGTCAATATTTTGGTTCGTGTTAGGGTTACGACAAAATTATTTAATATTTTTTGTACACAATTTAATGTTCTTTAATTTTTGTATAAAACTTTTTTTACATAAAGTTAATATTTCCCAAGTTATTTACAAAAACACAAAAAAGGCCTTCGAAATCTTTAAACAACTCATGGAGATTACTGCTTTAGAAATCAGATATGTCCATGGCGTCAAAAATTATTTTTGCTAAAGCTGTTTGGGTAAATAAATAAGCTAGGATTTTTCTAGTGTATGCATGGCCAGGCAACTTTTTTTTACTGACGTAGTTGCATACATCAAATTTAGTATTTATTTTTACCCACTTCCAGCCATTATGTATCCAATGCAGTCTAAATATGACATAAAAAGATAGAATCCACCAAACCTCACAATACAACCTGATAACAATAGATTGGATGTTGCTGCAACTTTATCTTGAGCTTTGATATGCAGAGGTTTGACAAACGTGAGTGTGCAAGGCTTTTGGGGCACATGCGCGGGTCATCCCCCCATCGCGATGGGGATGACCCGTGCATCCGCGTCCTACGCGTGATTGTTCGCAATTTTCAAAGTCAATTATCTTTGTTCGTGTTAGACTTATAAAAAAAATGTAAATAATGTTTTTGTTCATAATTTAATGCTCTTCAATTTTTGCATTCAATTTTTTTACATAAAATCAATATTTCTGAAGTTACTTGCAAAAAACCAAAAAAGTCTACATACTTTCCAAGATGGCGGCGAAAGCTCAAGTCTGATCGGTGGGGACTTTTAGTATGTTCAACAGTATGCCCGAACAAACATCTCCACCAATTTTCAAAACTTTCATATTTTTTTTAGCCATAAAACCTATTTTGACTGGGCTATGGTAAGTATTTGTGTTTCAACAGAAAGATTTTGGTCACCGGAAAAAAAAAAGTTCAAAGTTCAAAAATTTTTTATTTTCAGAAAATAAAAATCTAAATTTAGGGGAAAAAATATGTCCTCGAAAAGACTTTCAGTTCAGATGAGATTTTCAAATTGCTAAATTTTTACAATCATCTAAATTTTTCCAAAATATTAAACACCTAAATTATATGAAAGTTCAGTGGGCTTGGCGACAAAATACGTATGGCGAGTGTGAGATCGTGACGTATGCAGGTTGGCGATTTTCGGTTGCAAGGGTGTTGGCGATACTTTGGCGTACGCTATTGATGCTAACCTGGTGACTAGGATAGCTATCCTGTAATCCTGTGTAATGCCGGTAAAATTCTATGCTACGAAAAGTTTCCTGTGAAATGAAGTTATCAATTGTATAGTTGTATAAATTAAGGTTTTGTAAGGTTAAATTGAAACACATCCACATCAGAAGTTTCAACAGAGGTAAAAAGATCGTGTGATTTAAGAAATAGATATTAAATACAACGGTGAGTTTATGTTTCAGCAATCAAACCTTCATCTGCGGTATTGTATCACCAATGTCTTGAATTTCATAAAATTATATATAACTATCGAATTTTGACTCTGTGTTATCATCTGAACTGTTCTTATTACGTAGCCCTGATTGTTTAAATCTTGAAAATTTGCGTACCTACATAAACGGAATAAATCCAGACTACTTGAAAAAATATATTAAATGTTATGTTTTGGTACGGCAGAAAGCATTTTTCTATGCAGACAAAGTAGAAAATGTGAATGTGTCTAATGTCTCCTTCTATCGCTGCTGCTTTTGAAATCGCCTTTCAGAGCAAAAAACCAAAATCGAGTAAACAAAATCCCTCATATAAAAAATGAGACTTACAGGTGAACATATGATTTTATTATGACTTGAATGATACTGTATAGTTACCCTTTTTCATAAAACTATAGTTCTTAGAGCATAGAATATAAGCTCCAAGTCAGCCCTTAGTATTTTATGCTGTTATCTCTAATGGCATAAGATTTCTCTGCCACTGTGACTGGCATAGAGCCGAAAGAAAATTTAGCTAGAAAAGTAAGCCGGGCATTACAATTATTACAAATCACAGACAGTTACTCTAAGTCAATATGCTGATGCTCTTAAATAATATATGTTAAATCACTACTGTCAGACCACCAGTTAGTTAACCATTTTTCTAAGTTACCAATTTGAAGTAGATATGGTACTGTTTCTGTTATTTCTGAAGTAATATTTCTTACCGTTTTCTATAAAAATCCAAAAACTTACTTTTAGTAACTTCTGGAGACAGCATGGCACTAAAAATTTATCCTGTTCAGTAATTGTCAAATTTTAATTCGTGAAGGGTTTAGGAAATAAATAGTCAATGTCTAAGTAATATCAAAGTTTCTTTTTAAATTTCCTTTACAATATGGTAAAAGTTCTATAACCTACTTTTTTGTTGTTGTTGTTGTTGTCTTTCTGAGTTTTAATGAAACAATCTTAAAAAGCTTAGATGCTTTTCACTAATGGATACCAGAAAGACTTTTGATCATAGTCCAAGAACTATTTTTCTAAAGTAAAAGAAAAAGAAAATACAATCAAAATTAAACATATTAAGCATTTCCTCATGTAGGAATTTTTTGTTTACTTTATTATGTTCTTGCAGTAAAAAATGAAAGTTTTCTGTAAGTCTTGTTACAATCTTAATTTTACTGTACAATGTTTGTACTGATTCTTTAATAGTTTCATGATATCGTTTATGCAAACTTGATCTTATTTGTCTAAATTTCATGTAAAATCTGCAAATTTGTTATTTTTATAATTTTTTTATTACTTTTTTTTTTAAATTTAGAATTGCAAATGACAGGAAAGTTATCCTTATGGTTATTGAATATATTTTAAAAAATGCATTTTTTAAAAAGTACTGAAAAACTGGCAAAGTAATGATTACACTTAAAAAAAAAAAATTAATGTTAGATTGGAAATAAATATAAGTATCTAAAATAGTCATGCTATTTGTAATATTCTGGTTTTAAAAAGAAAAACTTTGGTGTCAAGATAAATTGACAACCAAATTAGAGGAACCAGTTACATTTAATTAAAATTCATGTGAAAAAGTTAAATGTTTTTGAATGAGACTAAAACTTTTCATTTGTACATAAGAAAATTAAAAGCTTCAGTTTAATGAGCTTCTAGTACAGGATAGTTGATTACAGTGTATGCATATCTTATTTTGTGAAATTAGCATTTTTTCCAAAATGCCCAAAAAGAAAAATTACCTGGAAATGTTCAGTTAAATGAGAATAACCATAGAAATTAGTTTTATTATAAATAAGGAAAATAAATTATGTTATGACATTAAAAATCTAAACATGAGTAGTATAGAACTATAAATCCCCTGTTTGCAAATTTTTAATCAGTTACTTGCAGCTAATTAAAAAAATTTGGAGAGGTTTTTGTATATATCATCTTATTTTTCTGTATGGGAACCATGCAGAAAATAGACTATAATTTTTATTTATGCTTTACAGTTGATTAGTTTCTTATGCATCATTTCAAAGAAGACATAAATTCTGGTTTCTCATTTTCAAAGTTTGCTGGTTTTCAATCAAAATGGAAGCCTCTGAAAGGTGCTGATTTGTGAATATCTCTGAAACATCTTGGACCGGCAAGAATTTCTTCACATTTAAGGTACATAAGTTTGTTTTCTGAATGAATCTCTTAATTAATATATATATATATACAGTGGAATATTGATCTATTGTTTTTCAAGGGACGTACTGAACTGAATGATAAATGCAAGAGAACAATAGATGCAGGAATATATCAAAGCAAAATTATCTTCAAAACTCTGTGAAATAAATGACACATGGGAAAACGATGATTAGGGGAACGATGAATCGAGATTCCATTGTGTGTGTGTATATTTATGTCTGTGCGCATGTGTGAGAAAGTTGAAACTGAATACCCATACTTTGATGGCCAACAAATTAGAATTTCCTGAGAAAAATGATTTTATAATAATGCCTCAATATCAACAGTGCAGGCACTGTCATTAACCCTTAGACCGTTACGAATGTTCTCAGTGCATCCGAGTCTTTCCACCAATGTAACAGATGCATCTGTCTGGATTTTTCAGTGTTTTGGACATTACAAACACATTTCCCACATTCCAAATTGATTGTTTCTTTCATCAATAGATAACAGCACTAAATGGCATTCAAATACAGTTTCTCCCAATAAGAAGATTTTTAAGTGCTTGTTTTGAGAATACATACAGTATAAAAGGGCGGCAGTTTTGGGTTTTCGAATTCAGGTTTTCGCCCTTCAAAACATGGAGATCCTATTAGACTCACAGAAATACATTTTGCAGAGTACATACCTGCAACTGCATATCATAAAGGACCAAGGAGAAGATGTGCAGTATACTGCAGAAAATCAGTGAGTGGTTAAAAAAGTATATAAGGAAACAAGATTATGGTATAAACACTGTGAAGTGGGTTTATGCATATCGCCTTGCTTTAAAATATACCATGCTGAAGAAATTTCTGAACAAAATAATCTGTACATTATGTAAATATATATACATATTTAAAAAAATTTATGTGTAATTTATTTTGATTTAAATAATTATATTGAATTTGCGTTTTCAAACATTCCTTCAAAGTGCGCTTCCAAAAAAAAAATAAACAACCTCCTAAAAGCTTCAGTTTAGTGAGCTTCTAGTACAGGATAGCTGATTACAGTGTATGCATATCTTATTTTGTAAAATTAGCATTTTTTCCAAGATGCCAAAAAAGAAAAATTACCGGCCAAAGAAAGGCAAAAACTTAACGGCCTAAGGGTTAAAGGAAGATTTTGTCCTGAAAGTTGTGATCAAGGTAGACAGACCTTGGCCCTAGATAATCTTTTTAAAAAAATTAACAGAAGAAAAGACCTCAAAAACAACTGTGTAGCCCAACCAATTAATAAGAACAAGTGGTTATAGCAAGTATATCAATTGTATATGATAAAGCTTGGTGCAGAATTTCAAAAAAATTTTATCAGGACTGCTTTGACAAGCAACATTTTGAAACTAGTTTATGGCTACTAAAATACTGAATTATGTTTTATAATTTTAGTGTTTATTTTTCATTCATTGTGAGACATACTGAAGGAAAATAATGAGAGAAGAAAAAGCTATGGCTTTTATGATTATAAATTGATATTGTTAAAATAAGTCTGATTGAAACAATCCGTTAAATTCCAATTCATATTGGATTATAAAATCTAGTAATCCTGTTTTTAATGACATTAGATATTATATATTTTAGTCTTATAGAAGTCTATACTCTATAAATAAATTCACAATTAAAAGGTCTTAAAATATATTTTGTCCAATGGCCTAAAATTTTTCTAATATCTACTGCAATTATTATGAGCTATTGCAAATTTGCTCATCCTATTAAAGAAAATTCTGATTGTCAACTCAGAAAGTTTTTCCAACTCTGATCATGGGCATATAATTACTAGTAATCTGGATGCAGGAGACGATATTGCATTGAAAAATTGACTGATATATAAAAACCAATTCATAGCATTAAAAGTAGATTTTAAAAAGTTCATATGTAAAATAGCTATAAAATATTCAATTCTAACTAAAGCTTTTCAAATATGGAACATTAAAATTATAAATATAGCTACACTTTAAATAAATTTTAATGTTTATGAACTATCCTATAAGTTTCAAACAATAAAATGTAGTCATCAATATGTTATGAGAAAAAAAATTATCACGTATATTGACAAAGCTGTAAATAAAAATACATTTATAAGTAAACAGTATTATGCAAATTGTCTAAAAAAAAACTATTAAAACAGACTAATATATTTAATTATATAAGGTACTTCTATTTTCATTGTGAAAAAAAAAAGTCACTGCAGAATGTAAACAGTTAGGAGAAAAACTGAAAATTTTAACTTGGCTTATTTTATATTGGTACCAGAGTTTTCCAAACCTCCTGTTGTCTTTCAAGCAGTTATTTATGGCCAAAACTCCAGTGGTACTAGAATAAATTCAATATTTCCTGACACACTTACATCACTATATTTTTGAGTCAAAATAATAATTCTATTATAGATAGCAGCTATAATTTAATAACAAAAACAATATAAATCATTTAAAACCTATGACCTTTAAAGTTTTAATTAATAGCATATAAAAGACTTAAACCAAGTTATTTTCAACTAACAAAACAAAGTAAACTACATCTTAGTGAATTTTAGACTAAGAACAGGGCACGACTGTCTGGCTGAACATCTGGCCAAAATAGGGATTGTGAGTTTCAGCGTATGCACCTTATGTGGGAATGAAAATAGAAATAAATCTCACCTACTTGTTCGCTTAAAACTAGACTTTAACTTATGGCAGAATGGCAATTTCTTTTATTTTAATGCAGAGGCACTTGTCGTCAAACATTCGCCTATACTACGCTGCAGTTTACTATCCATTTTATTATGGGGGCACCATATAGGCCAGGGGTGGTCAACTTTGGTGTACATAAGATCTACTTTTTATCTTAAAAATGTGTTGCAATCGACTGGTTGTCATAGGCGTAGTTTAAGTGGGGAGGGGGAGGTGTGATATACATACTATGTTTATACACTGTGTTTCATTACGAGGTGCACTCTCGCGAGCTATGGGTATATAAGCAAAATATATGTTCAAACATATATATCTATCTACATGAAAAACAACATACATAAGAGCCAAAAAAGTCACATCCAGGGGAATTAAAACACGAGTAATTATTGACAATCTTAGTTCAAATTAGCTACAGATAAAGACAGATTTAGAATTTATTACGTTAACATTAATGGGAAGACTGAGTTTGCATGTCCCTAACCAAGGAATCTTAATTAGGCATATATCAATGGCAATTTTCTTATGCTTAGAAAGCATGGGTGCCATGGTATGCGTTCGGTCTCAGACTAAATTACAGTCCCGGTCTAATGCAGTGTAAACAGAACCCTTACTGCCGTCCTAACTAGGGTCCTAAATTAGTGCTCTATTTATCACGTAGTCTAATCGGCTTCTAAGTTAAGACATCGTGAGCGATCGACCAAAATTGGCTTCACGATCAACTTGTTGGCCACCCCTGATATAGCAGACAGCATTACCCTCTTTGAAGGTATATATATATATATATATATATATATATATATATATATATATATATATATATATATATATAAAACACTTCTGTGACTAACTGACTGACAAATAACACACAGACCAAACCGCTGGCCCTAAAGGATTGAAATTTTGCATGGCGATTCTTCTTATAGTGTAGGGGTGCACTAAGAAAGATTTTTAGAAAATTCTTAGATTTTTTAAAATTAAATTTTTAAGCTGTTTTTGTAACATTCTTTTAAGTTTGCATTTAAAATAATAATCTGAATGTTATAAGATTTATATCACGAGAAAGATCATAAAAATTCCTTTAAAATTAAATCTTTTTCGAATATTTACCTCCATTTTCTGATTTTTGGTGAATTTTTAAAGATCAATTTTTAGAATTTAATTTATTAAATTCTGATCACGTGGTTTCTTTTCTTTTTGTGATACTTTAAATCAGTTTTGTGTCACGTGCATAATAACGAAATAAATTGACAAAAAAAAAATAAGTAAAATACGCTAAAAGATAAAATTCAACCATTAGACTTATTCAGATGGAAGTTTTTAAAGAATTTAATTCAAATTAGTATGTTTTATAGATATTAAACATACAAATTAATTGCATACATTGACCGTTGTATTTAATTTGAATATTTTCTTCTGCATTATTTTGTCTATAAAAATATCCATTACGATTAAGTATATACAGTCGAACCTCCATATATCGAAGTAGCAAAGTGCCGGAACATGTCATTCAACTTTAGATGCTCGCATCACTCCGCCCTATGCAAATCTTTATTTATACATATTAAAACGGATATTATCTAATAATTGCATTCCTAAAAAATTAAATTTTAAAAACAGAAAAATGTATCATAGACCCCCAGTAGACCCCTGGAATACTATAGACCCTTTTTAAACTTCCATCGACTCGCAAGGGGTCCATCTGGACTCCGTTGGGAATCCTTGCCTTAGGTCATTCTTTTTTTTTTTTTTTTTTTGGAGAGGGGGGGGGGGGGCATTAGGAGGAACCAATGTAAAGTTTGTACATTTTGGTGATCTTTGAATTCTTCCTTTTAGTGAAGAAAAGAATAGCAATCAAACATAAATTCTAAATATACATTACCAAACTTTTAATACTACCTTTCATGGTCTCATTAATATAAGCCGCTCACTCTAAATCACTAGAACAGAACAGAAAGCAAACCTAGGTTACTAATATATATTCTGAATGTAAAATTCTACCTTACACAGTCATATTCATTTTAAAATTAAAGTTTTGAAAAGGGAGTATTGAGTGGTAAGAGAAAAACAATTTCCAAAGGAGATGGAATTGAAATTTACTTGTAAAGCAAAGTGCTGCCAACATTGTATGTTAGTTAGTGTCTTGAGCTTCTACAAAGTAATCTCCGGATAAGGCATGGACATTATGCTGTCCCCTCAGTGGAAGCAGTGTTGGCCTATAAGGTGGTCCCATAATAAAGTAGCCGGCAAATTCGAAGTGTGGAGGGGTTATTGTCCCTGGAACAAAGTCCATGCCATATTGGGAAAAAAAAGTTTATGGAAGTGTTCTTTGTAAATGATTTATTTAATACAAATATCTTAATTGTTTTCCCTTTCTTTACAGGTCTCCGCAACTGTGTCAAAATAGTCAGATTGACATGGGAGGTTTTCTGGCTACTATTCTCTGATTTTTAAAAATTTTTTTTTTTAATGCAGTTCATCCAAGGAAGCTGTCTATATTTCAGTGTTGAAGAAAAATTCTGACCATACTCCAAAAGAAAGATCTTGAAACATCTATCTGCATTGAGAGGTATTTTGTATGTACCACTTGTGAATTCTGAAATACTTTTGCAACAACATCTGATATTAATTACTCAGACTGGATGGCAAGTTTTAGCTGAAGATTATAATTAAGTTCTGACTTTACCAATTATACAGAAGGAAAGTTTGTTACAATATATACATAAGTATTGTTATACTTATTTTGTATTGTGCCGTGTATTTGAAAACAATATTGTTGAGTTTGTGCCAAAACCCTTTACAGTATTCACAACATGTGTGACTATCCCATGTTTTAATAGTATGTCATATACTGGAACATACTTTTTCCCTGGAAGCACATTCAAATAAAATTTCTTTCACATTTCAGACAAATCTTCTGCATGCCCTGTCTACAGTTCTGCAATTCTGTACAAAAAAGCATGTGGGAAGAAGAGGCTCTAACCCACAGTGAAGGAAAAACTTTAGTCTCTGGTAAATCTAATGTAGAGTTTTCTGAATTCAATGCACATCTTCTAAGCCAAACTGGAGAGAAATCCCCTAGCTCTCCCATATGCAATGAAGGATTTTCTGAATTCAATGCACATCTTCTAAGCCAAGCTGGAGAGAAATCCTCTACCTCTCCTGTAAGCAATGAAGGATTTTCCTGCCAAGATGAATTAAACAATCATCATCTTACTCACAATGGTAGAAAATCTTTCCACTGCAGTGTGTGTAATAAAGAATTTTCTCAGAATAGTTATCTAAAGAAACATTTTCGTACACATACAGGAATAAAACCCTTTGTGTGCAGTGTCTGCAATAGAGGATTTTTTGATGTGGCCCATTTGAAAAGCCATCTTCGTACCCACACAGGAGAAAAGCCTTACACCTGCAATATCTGTAAGAAAGGATTTTCTCAAAATAGCAGCTTAAAGAGACATCTTTCTACCCATATCGGAGAGAAACTGTCTGTGGATAGTGTCTGCCAAAATGAATCTTCAGACATCAGCAATTTGAAAAGCCCCCTTTCTTATGCTGGAGAGACACCTTTTGAATGCACAGTTTGTAAGAGAGGATTTATTCAAGAGAGCAGTTTGAAGGCACATTTCCGCAGCCATACCGTAGAAAAACCTTTTGTTTGCAGTGTATGCGGGAAAAGATTTTCTTTTGAAAGCACTTTAAAATTACATTCCCGCACCCACACCGGCGAGAAACCTTTTGTCTGTAATGTATGCGATAAAAGTTTTCTGACTGCAATCTATCTAAAACGACACCATCGCACTCACACCGGTGAAAGACCTCATGTTTGCAGTATTTGCAATAAAGGATTTCCAGATGCAAACCATTTAGACAGACACAGCCGAATCCATACAGGAGAAAAGCCTTGCATTTGCACCATTTGTGAGAAAAGATTTTCACATGAGGGCAGTCTAAAAAGGCATTTCCTCACCCATACTGGGGAAAAACCTTTTGCATGCAGTGTGTGTGAGAGACGTTTTGCTGTAGTGGATAGCTTAAACAGACATATGCTTACCCATACAGGAGAAAAACCCTCTGTCCATAAGGAAGGAATCTCTGAAGGGAATCTTCCTACCCATCCAGAAGAAAAAACTTTCATCTGCTCATTTTGTGAGAAAGGTTTCTCGCAGGAGACTTATTTAAAAAAACACATGAGCACCCATATAAATAAAAAATCCTTTGCTTGTAATTTGTGTCATAAGGAGTTTTCTACTGAACCCTGCTTAAGGAGGCATATTCGTATTCACACTGGAGAAAAACCTTTTGTCTGCAGTGTTTGCAGTAGAGGATTTTCTAATAGTTACAGTTTGACAAGGCACATTCGTGTCCATACTGGAGAAAAGCCTTTTGCATGCAGGGAGTGCGGCAAAAGTTTTTCTGAGCGTGGCAACTTGAAGTCGCATCTTCGTACCCACACCGGAGAAAAACCTTTTGTCTGTAGGGTGTGTGGTAAAGGATTTTCTAAGCAGAACCTTTTAATAGCACATTTCTGTACCCAAACAGAAGAAAACGATTTGCCCACATTGCATGCAACCGAAGAAAACGTTTTGGCCACATTGCATGCAACAGAAGAAAATGTTTTGCCCACATTGAATGCAACAGAAGAAAACGATTTGTCCACATTGCCTGCTACAGAAGAAAATGTTTTGCCCACATTGCATGCTACAGAAGAAAATGTTTTGCCCACATTGCATGCAATGAAAGCTGAAACAGTTTAAAATCACATATTCGATCCTATACTGAAAAATTCTCTATAGTAAGCAGTGTGTGTAAATACAGTAAGAAAAATTTTCAGTTGAGGGTTTGATAGATGATTACATTTGGAGTTTGAAGATTTGAGGGTTGTGATATAATCATATTTTGTAATAAATGTATGTAATTATGTGCACTAAGGTTTGAAGATCTAAGTTCAAAAAGTAACTGTAAGATTATAAATATACTACTACTTGGCACAATTTCAGTTGACTAGAAATATTTTTTGTCAATTGCACTATTTTCAACTGTTTTATTTTTTCTATGCATACTTTGAGAAATCCTTGCTTTTGTGATTGATCTTTAAGCAAAAATGCCCTGATTTATATAGAGTCGTAAATAGTTGTTATAAATGTTTAGATAATTTTTCTACAGGATGATTATTTATTTATTTATTTATTTATTTATTTATAAGCTAAGAACTCCTTGATGTATCAGTATTGTTATTAAGGTCATAATCAAATTTTTATACTTTTTATGTGTCCAGGCTTTTTTAAAGCAAATATATATGTTAAATTATTACTAATTTATTAGACTATTGAATATAGTTAGCATTGCATTTCTACTCTTAATTATGTAAATGTGTTTGTTACATCCAGGGATGTCAACAGATCTGTAAATAAAATTTTGGCAACTAAGTAGTACTTCAGTACTATAGTTATTGAAGTTTTATTTTGATTGTTTATATTTTTTATAATTATTTTAATTACTGTTTCAAAAATCATAGATTATTCACTTAAATATATTGCTTAAATAATATATATATTGTATCAAAGCATTAACTTGCTTAAGTGCTATTGAAAATGGATAATGACAGATTTATGTATGAAGGTAATAAATTTATTTTGTAAATTTACAATTTGTTGTAAGACTTTTTATGACATCATTTAGATATCAAATGATCCAAGGTCACGGTCATCAGGGATACAAAAATATTTGCCAACCAGTCTTACTTTTTTAAAAGAAAACACAATGTGGGGTTTTAATTTCCCACCAATCTTTCACTTTTTAAAAAGAAATACCAGAATGTAGGCTTATAATATGTCATCTAGTTTTTCACATTTTAAAAAGGAAATACAGAGTCTGTGATTTTAATTTGCCATTCACTCTCAATTTTTGAAAAGAAATCTCAGAATGTGAGGTTTTAATAACACTTTAATTTTGCATATTTCCCATAGCTAGCAGGATGACCACACTTTGGTACAAACTGAAAGTTTATCCTTTGACTGCAAACTGTGGTTTTCGCCGCATTTCACTTGCCTGATTTCTGGGTCTATGAAGAACCTTGAAGCCTAATAATTTTAAAGAAGACTTTGTATGTAGGAACTGTAAAAAGCTTTTGTCAATTATCTGTATTTTCATTAGAGCTAATAACCAAGCTCAGTCATCAGCATTCGTCTTGTTCCCTAATTTCTCCAAAATATAACACTTGCAACACCTTTGTTAAAGATTTAATTATATATCCTTTATGTCAATATGAAATATATACGTATATAGGGTCATTTCTTGTCAAATCAACACAATTTTTAGTAAAAATCAGAATGACCTCCACCAGATTTTCATGATTTTTGACACACTTGTAGGTTTCATGGATATATGAAAAAATGTCAATTCTTAGTGGTCTTACTTCATCGGTTCAAAAGTTATTAAATATTAAAATTTAAATTTTTTACAAAAACACCACTTATGTAGTGACCACACATGTCACCACACCACAAAAACACCACATTTTCACCTCATATGTCAGTCTTAAAATGGCTGTAAAACAATAACCAGTTTAGGTGCAGGCCTGATCTTAGGCTTATTTTACAGCACTTTTCCAGGGCTTTCATATGATATGCAAAATGATAGGGTTTATAATAAACGTTTTTTTAAATCTATTTGAAATTTTTAAATTTGACTTTCTCAAAAAGTGAAAATTTTGAAAAAATTCTCAAAATAAGTTTATATTATCTTCTAACAGCACCTAAAATCTTATTTTGGGGATCTCAATGGGATCCTGAGATGTAGGAGGTATCAAAAGATCATGGAGGATCCTGAGATGTATGCATGGTTAGAGGGAAAATGCCAAATCTTTCATATATATACAAATAAATATAATGTACAATTATACAATCATATGTAATTATAATTACATAATTATATAAGTATATGTATAATTATATACATATATAATATAGTTATATATATATAAGTATGCACTTTTCTAGAAAATCCAGCCTATCTCCAAATCATAATTTTTTTTTATGGAATCATACATAGTTTACCAGTTTAGAAACATGGAAGTAGCACATGTACAGCGAACACATCTCCATTTCTGGGAGGCCATGAACTCTTGCACAATCTCCTCAACCTTTCTCACCTCGTTGCCTTGTAAACTGTTCAACCAGTTGGTGTGATGGGGTTACCTTGCAGATCACATTTGAAGAGGGAATCATCAGTACTTGTAGGGTATGAAAATGAAGGACATGGTCCTTTAGGATAGAGAAATGTTACTTTTACTTCGTTTACATCTTCATTTTTAGCTAAAACATAGCTTAGGTACCATTTGCCACCATAGACTACAACCACATATACACCTATGTCACTGACGCCCAACCTATTTGCATAACTTGCTACAGGAAAGATGGTTGATGTGGGTGCAGAAGTAAATGATTTGCCAGTTGCTTTTGTTCTACAAAAGTAACTGTGAAATCATTTGTCGGTACAATTGCAAGGAGATTTTGTGTACCTGGGATAGCTACAGTTTTGCTGTACTGGTGTGCCTATTGTTCTGTTTGAATATACTCTTCATGGTTTACATATGGGAAATCTATGTTGGAAATATACTGATGTGCCCATTCAATGTATTCAATTCAGTTTTTATAGCAATAATTTCTTCCTCAATTTTCTGGTAAAAGTAATAAAATGTATAATAGAAATTCTGTGATATCTGCTGACTCTAGCAACAAAGTTTTTGTCATTTGTGTCAGCCCAATCAGAGAGTAAAATTAACCCCCCACAACTAACCGAAGTAACATTAATGTTAGAGGTTACTAAACCAGCTTTAAAAAATGTATGTTCAAAAACATCGATGGTTTGGGGACGATGTTTTGTTGTCGATGTCGCATCCCTAGTACCGAAGCAATTTTTTTCGCGTCGAAATGCGACGAGTACCGAGATATGACTGCATTGTCGAAAACAATTATACCTAAATTTTCCTACAGGATCTTTTAACGCTTCATCTTCTGCCAATTCAGAAAATAATCTTTTTTCCTTTTTCTGGAGCCCCGGTACATAACAGGGATCTAAGCCACAGACCCTGATTTGCCATTAGCCCCTCCCCCCCCCCCCCAAAAAAAAAAAAAATTATTTTAAAAGAAAAAATTTCCAATTAAAATTTTTTTTTTCAATTTTACCTTTTTTAATAGCAATTTTTTTATATATATATCCTTTCAAATTTGATTGATTGGTTCATCATATGTATAGTTCATCACAGGGGCGGCTCCAGTCCAGAGGTTTTCTTTTTTTTTGGGGGGGGGAGGGGGAAACGTTGGTTCTTAGGGTTATATTTATATATATATATATACACTGGTGAAATAAATTAAGAGAATTTGCATATTTTATTTTAATTTTATGAACTGAACTGAATGTAAAACCACTGCTTCTAGACAAAAATGCAAATCTTGTACGTCAAATACGTAAGCGTACACGTGTGTGTAGGCGGAGCCAGTAGAGAAACAGGCTTTATAAGCGTGCGTAAGTTAAGACGCATTTCGTTTGAGGGCGTGGCCCAGGTAGTGCAGTTAGACCATTCTTCCTGTGGTCCTGTGGACGCATTTCGTTCGCTAACACACCTCGGCGAATTTCTTGGTGTTATTTTGCAGCAATCGGTTAATTTCAAATTGTAACAGTAAAAATGAGTAACCACCAACGTTTAAATGATGGAATGAGGTGGCGAATTGTGGGGAGGCTAGAAGTAGGCCAATCTCAAGTTCAAATTTGTAGAGAGTTCAATTTAACGCCCAGTCCAAGAGCCACGACGGCCAGAAAAGATCGCCAATTGTCGATTATAGCGAGGCGTAACAGGAGTGCTACAGCTTCTCAGCTCTCTCGTGACTTGTATGCAGCCACAGGAACCCGTGTATCAAGGGTGACTGTTTCCAAAAGACTTCATGAGAGAGGGTTGCTTGCAAGACCTGCTGTTTACGTCCCGCTCACTTCTACGAACAGGAGAATCCGTTTATCATGGTGCAGAGAGCATAGAGATTGGAGTATGGATCAATGGGCGACCGTTCTCTTCACTGATGAGTCCCGGTTCAGCCTAAACACCGATTCTTGCCGTACGTTCATATGGAGAGAACCAGGGACTCACTACCTACCCTCCAATCTCCGCGAAATCGACCATTATGGCGGAGGAGGTTTAATGGTCTGGGCAGGCTTCATGTTGGATGGACGCACACCTCTCCATGTCTTTGAAAGAGGCATTGTGACTGGTGTGAGGTATAGGGATGAGATCTTGAAGCCCTATGTTAGCCTTTTAAGGGGTGCAGTTGGCCCTGAGTTCATTTTAATGGACGATAACGCGAGGCCACATAGAGCTCTTCTGGTCGACGAATTTCTAGAGAGTGAGGATATTCGCCGGATGGATTGGCCAGCCAGATCTCCAGACCTTAACCCTATAGAGCATGTCTGGGACGCTTTGGGGAGGGCAATTGCAACTCGCAAACCCCTCCGAGAACCATCCAGGGAATGAAAACAGCGTTGCTGAACGAGTGGGACCAATTGCCACAGGAAATGATAAACTGCCTTATTTTAGTATGAAATCACGCTGCGAGACCTGTATATCTGTAAGAGGCGAACATACCCCCTATTAACCCATCTATTAACTCATTTTTTTGTTTATTTCTCAACCGCTGTTTCATACCTTCCGACTCCAACGAGTGTTACGCATGATCATGCGTGTGTATTACAATTATTGAATGGGTATTTGTTTTGTATTGTATCAATGTATGTACATATCAAATTTCATTAAAATCGGTACAGTAGTTCTAGAGATAATCGACCAAGTCTGCAAATTCTCTTAATTTCTTACTCCAGTGTATATATAAAAGAAATAATCATCGTCTAATTTTATATTTAAACTCATTTAGTATTAGGTCTACAATTACATAATTTTAGGCTATGGAAAAAGAAAATACGCCGGGCTTTTTTGGGAGGGGAAATTGAAAATACTGCCCTTCCCCCCCTGGAGCCGCCAATGGTTCATCATTTGTATGTTATCTATACTTATATATAAAGAGAGAGCGATTTTGTACGTGGAGGGTAATCTTCAGAACCACTGCACCTATTTGAAAAATTCTTTCACTGTTTGAAAGGTACATTATTCCAGATGGACATAGGCTATATATTATGTATATCTGATCAGTAGAAATAAAGTTAGGGGCTTAATCTTAACAATCTCCATTTTTTCCGCTACTGTCTTCTACCGCTTTTTGTTCCGAAGATTTCAACGATCCTTATCGTGGTGCTATCGCGGTGGGCTTCTGTTCTGACTCTAGCGGTTCGAACCTAGCCGTTCTCCGGCACGCCTTTTTCTTTTAAAAAAATTATTTTAATTATTAACTAACATAAAATTATTTTAAGGTATTATTTAGGTTATTATTAAGGTAAAAAAAGATTTACAATTTATTGGCTATCAACTAGAAATTTATTGGTATAATATTTTGTTCAACCCGGACAAAGTCGGGACGGGCCGCTAGTAGTGTATATAAGGGATTAATAAGTTTTTCTGGTTGCATTGTATTGGTGTTTTAATGATGAAGTTAATATGTTGTATTGCTTTTTGTTATTTGATAATGTTCTAGGCTTCTACGCTTCAAATAGCCAATTCTTGGTAAAATGGTATTTTCGCAATGATTCATGATTAATTTTTTTTTTTGTGTGTGCCAATTTTGAAAATTTTACGCCCACATCAATGTTAGGGGGCCCCCATCCCGAGTTGTGCCTATGGTCAAGAATTTTCTAAATCGGGCCATGGTCAGCTCTGTTGACAACTTAATAGACTGAAAAGTAATCAATAAATACAACTGCAAACAAAAATATAAAAAGTTCTTTAATGAAGTGGATGCAGAATCATACATCAGGACTCACATGAAACCTACTTCTTAGGCCTAGGCCAGCCTTCTACCGCATGCGGACAGATTTCAAATTTGTTCTCATATCTTTGACAAGCGTAAAATCACGACAGTGGCGGATTTCCGCCCAAGAGGGGGGGGGGGGAGGCGCAAGCCTCGGGCCCCCAAATCAACAGAATAATTCTCGCTACTCACATATCAAATTTTTTAATTCATGCAGTCACTATTGTGTACACTGTGGAGGCAAAAACATACAATTTCCCTCGGAAATTCATAGAATTGAAGTCTAACGCTGGCATAGTGATTGAACAGATGTTTGGAACTCCGAAACGGCATAGAAATACAGTCGAACCTCCATATATCGAACTTCCCCATATCGAAATTTTCTATATATCGAACTCCTAGCAAATCTCCATGTTCATTACATAGGAAAATTGTTTCTATAAATCGAAAAAATCTCTATATATCGAAAGTTTTTTCAAGACAAATTGGGAGATTTTATTCCACTTAAGAATAAAATCTCCCAATTTTTGGCATTTGAAACAATACGTCGTGGACTTCAATTCGCGGAAAATGACCCTGATGAAGTTTTTAGTGGACTGAATAAATGCGAACATTTCTTTGAACCTTCCGCAAAACTGACTGTTCAGCAAGATATTTGTAGTTTCTTTTTAAAAGAATGTAACTGTGATCATTGTAACCACTGTCTGCATTGTTATTTTTTTAAAGATATGTAGAAATCAATAAATCTTTCATATTAATTCATTTTTTAGTTATTTACTTTCATTTAATGGGATTCGCATATAAATTAGAAATGGAGTTTCGTATACGAAAATTAGCTTTAATTTTTTTACTTTTTTTATTTTAGGAGAATTGTGTTAAAACTAAGCTCAATTCTATATATCGAAATTTCTATATATCGAGTTTTTTTCCGGCAATTTGCTACTTCGATATATGGAGGTTCGACTGTATTTTGTTCGGTAACCCCTTTCCTCCGTATCAAAATTCGAAATTATAATAGCCCGGCTACTTCTGATTTCTGACCTGTCTTTCTGTTTCGATCGTTCCTCTTTCTACCTTGCGATTCCCCCTCGGATCAGCTGTTTGCTGGAGAAGGGGATTGATAATATAATCTATTCCCGGAATTCCAATCCTGCTTGCTTTCCTCTTTGATTTCGCTACTCGCGCCCTACGGACTTCGGACCTACCGCCCTTTCGTGTAACTTCCACTAACTTGTTTTTTAATCCAATCATATTCCAAATTTCCCGTCTTCTAGTTTTAAATTTTTATTTTTTATTTATATAATCTCTTGTTTCACCCATTGTTTAAATTCTCCATTATCATTTAAGTTAGCCATGCCATATTGATTACTCGTACTCGTTCTACTTAACCTTTTCATTACGGGGTGGGATAGCATGTATCCCAAGAATACGAACCCAAGAATGAATGAATAATATATATATATATATATATATATATATATATATATATATATATACATATAACATTTCACCACATGATTTCCATAACACATACAATAAGCACAAACGACGAGGCAAATTGGATCTGTGAAGTCGGCAGGGTCTCTCTAATCAGTAATAAATTTCTGTGCTCATTCATTACTCTCTTGTTCTGCCACATTTTGTCCAGGTAAACTGCATCTCGAGGACTCACCACATAACACTGTACAGCTTTCTGACACGAATACTTTTCTTCTGAATATCGGAGAAACATTGCCACTCTCAAATGGGTTTAGTCCCGATCTCTTGTCAGCCCCTCTAGTCTTAGGCTGCAGAGAAAGTTCACTTTCTCCCCTTACTTAGTTTGTCCGACGCTAGTGTCAACGACCTCTGATTATCACCGAACTCCTTCCATCTCGTATACGAATGAAAACGAAACTGTCTTTCCACTGCAACACCAGTGAGCTATTACAGCACTGTCTTCCTTCGTAACGCGGGTGCAATATGACACCGTCCTCGGTTCGGTGTGGGGAATTGGGAAGCACGGCCCGTCCGCCATGTCTGTCCTTCTTGTCTTCTATTGCCTTAAAAATGCATATAAGTTCATTTAATCAATTTGATTTCTTCTTATTAAAATCCATTAGGTGTTCCTTCGCAAAGTAACATTTTTGTCGACTTGTGCCATTTCACCACATGATTTCCATAACACATACAATAAGCACAAACGACGAGGCAAAGTTCTATAAAATTGCAGTCCTTTATTTCATAACAGTTGGTAGCGGATATCAGAGCGTCCTTCTAGCATGACGCGAAACATACAAGTGCTTACAAAGACAGACAATCGCAGACTGCCTCTTAGTCAGGGGCTGTACCAAAGTCAGCGACTGTTTACATCAACACAGATGTTTTTCGTGGGTGTTAATACTACTAAGAAGCACATTGGGTGCGCTTTATCTTTATGATATTGTTTGACACTTTTGATCCTTTATCTCTGGCACCTGCAGCCATTATCTCTGAGATATTGTGAACTGCGGATTTTAGATGACTAGAGACGGGGTTTTGTTACTCCTTCTGGGCGGCACGGCTAATATTCCTATCAACTGAAAAGGATTTACTGTGTTGTTTTCCCAACTGGAATTTGCAGATGTTCACTTGCTTTTGGGTGGGCTATTTCTGAGAAAGGGTCCTCTCTTAACAGATGTGGGGACCCGAATTATAGAAATATACGAGATTCAACTTATAATGTCAAGATTCAACTTATAATGTCACATCCCCCTCCCAAGAGGCTATCATCCTATGCCTGCATAGGGTGAGAGACACCTGAGTGTGAGTATGTTGGGACCTCACCTAATTCACTCTGCAAGATCAACATTATAAGTTTTACTACCTCAATTTTTAAGTTAAGTCATAATCGATATAAAACTCTTGATCTGCAGTATCAAGCTCTTTATATCGACATACGTTAGCTGGAATTATAAATCTTTCCGTATCTCTGGAGAAGTTCTCCACCTACCTAAATTCCTCCATCTCCAGTCATCGTGTTCAATACCATAACAATACAATTACTTGTCCTCAAATTAATAGGTGCACAATTACAAAAATAGTCTAATAGTAATTAAAAGTACATAATTATAACAATATTAGTGGGATAATAAAATAAGCAATAAGATAATATACTAGTATAGCCATGAAAAGAATAAAATATAAATGGCAAGTGATATGGCATAATTGAATCTCTCTGCAAATACATCAATAGTCTGGTAATAATTATGAATAAAATAAGGTATAAGATAATATAATGGTATAGCCATGAAAAGAATAACATAGAAATGCTAATGGATATGGCTTAATTGAATCTCCATGCAGATACATTATACCGAAAATCAGTTCTAACTCAATAGTAATCTACATGAAATCATACACAAAAACAATTCAATTCTGATACTTGTAAATCAATGCTAAATCAATACACAGAAATGATACATTAAATACTTCAATTCAGGTAAACGTAACTCAACATTAATCAAATATGAAGGCATATTGACAATCACGCACTAAATTAGTTCAATTCAGAAAAATATAACTCAATACTATTTACACTTCTAGAGCACTGGTTTACTTAGATAATAATTACTATTTATACAATTACAATAATGCCAGTATGATCATAAAATAGATAATATGATAGTAGTGCGTAATAATGAAAAAGAAATAACAGGTGATATAATATAATAAAATCCTTACTAAGACACAAATATATCATATGAACACAATGCTTTTTACAATTATTAGATTATTCATCTCTTTCATTCCACTTAAATTCTCTCATGTTTTTTAATTCACTATATTCTTTAATACAGGGGAATAACTTCAATTTTTCTTAATCTCAAGATCTCTTTCCTATACTCTTCTAGATCTCTACATTGAGCGAAAATTAATCCTTTTACCCTTCCAGTATTCATCTCTCTCAAGCTCAATTTTTGCATTACCTTATCCTTCTAACCTAACTGTAGTGTTCTGACTTATGATGACATCTGCTAATCAGAGTACTAATTTCTCATGATAGCTTGTCTTTGAATAAGCCTGTCCTATTTAAATGAATTTAAGATTCTACTGAAAGGTACAAATTTCCTCCTTCCATTTTTTTCTTAAATCCATAATTTATATATAAAAAAAATAATAAAATAATTCTGACAACTTCAGCTAGTTTGGTTAAGATAAAATTATTATTCGTCTCTTTTTACACACTCAAAGAAATCGGGGACTCGCTCTTTCACCACTCTCTCTTTCACCTCCCCCTCTAAAACACTACTCGTCGTTTGATCTACTTCTGTTGGGTGGGGTCAGGGTTCAACTGTTACTCCTAGCACGCTCTATAAGGCCTCAATGCTACAGGTAGTTCTGACGTTGTAATAATTTCTAGCAGGCTCCATATTCACTCTCCCAATATCATATTTACTTTTAGCAAATATACCAATAAACGATGACAATAGAGGAATGAGCTCCGACGATAGATTCATGTTAGCAAATTCAGGTAATTTATCCTGAATGGCATTCTGAGTCTTAAAGTCTTCAGTCAAATCAAGTGAATTCCTGATTTGCATAGACGTTTTTGGATGCTCATGTTCTCCATTGCCATTCGTTAGCATTATATCATCACAATTATTTTCAATACGACCATAATATAATTTAGCACAGTTATTATCATCAGAATATTCATTTATCATTTTACTCGACCTACATATCAATACACGTGACACCTAATTCAAATTAACAAAATACCAACTAAACAATTATATACCAATACACTACGCAATTACTAATTACACATATGAAAAGTATTGAATTAACCTCTACTCACAAATTGAAATTAATAAAATGTCACTTAAACAATTATACACCAACACACTAAACAAATACTACCCATAAGCATGAAAAATATTAAATCAATACTTACTCACAAATTTAAGTTAATAATAATAATAAAACATACTGCTAACGGAATCCAACAGACGTAAAGATGACACTACAATCACTTAATTTAATGTTCAGGTTAAATAGCTTCCTATGTAAAGATAATAATATATGACTCAACTGGGTATCTACTGTATAACATACACCTTAATAGTTCTAGTTAGAAAACCTATAGTAGTTTATACACTGATAATTTTATCAATAACAATCTTACCTTGTGTTTGTTGCACTGTTAGCGGTAACACTGTTTTTATGAATTGTCCGTTATAATCACTATGTTCCGGATTCTCTAAACACCATAGTTGGTTACTATGCATTTCACTAAAGTTTTGCAGCAAGAATCTATGAGATGAGCACATCACTCAACGTGATCACAAATACACACACACACACTTTCAAAACACTAAAATAACACTTCGCCGCTAGATGACACTTAGGGCCACATCAAAGGCTAATCAGAACCTTTGACAATCGCACTGCCCGTCATAAATAATACTTGACGTGCACACATAATCACACTGATCTATATTTCATTTTTACACAACCTAATTGGATCTGTGAAGTCGGCAGGGTCTCTCTATAATCAGTAATAAATTTCTGTGCTCATTCATTACTCTCTTGTTCTGCCACATTTTGTCCAGGTAAACTGCATCTCGAGGACTCACCACATAACACTGTACAGCTTTCTGACACGAATACTTTTCTTCTGAATATCGGAGAAACATTGCCACTCTCAAATGGGTTTAGTCCCGATCTCTTGTCAGCCCCTCTAGTCTTAGGCTGCAGAGAAAGTTCACTTTCTCCCCTTACTTAGTTTGTCCGACGCTAGTGTCAACGACCTCTGATTATCACCGAACTCCTTCCATCTCGTATACGAATGAAAACGAAACTGTCTTTCCACTGCAACACCAGTGAGCTATTACAGCACTGTCTTCCTTCGTAACGCGGGTGCAATATGACACCGTCCTCGGTTCGGTGTGGGGAATTGGGAAGCACGGCCCGTCCGCCATGTCTGTCCTTCTTGTCTTCTATTGCCTTAAAAATGCATATAAGTTCATTTAATCAATTTGATTTCTTCTTATTAAAATCCATTAGGTGTTCCTTCGCAAAGTAACATTTTTGTCGACTTGTGCCATTTCACCACATGATTTCCATAACACATACAATAAGCACAAACGACGAGGCAAAGTTCTATAAAATTGCAGTCCTTTATTTCATAACAGTTGGTAGCGGATATCAGAGCGTCCTTCTAGCATGACGCGAAACATACAAGTGCTTACAAAGACAGACAATCGCAGACTGCCTCTTAGTCAGGGGCTGTACCAAAGTCAGCGACTGTTTACATCAACACAGATGTTTTTCGTGGGTGTTAATACTACTAAGAAGCACATTGGGTGCGCTTTATCTTTATGATATTGTTTGACACTTTTGATCCTTTATCTCTGGCACCTGCAGCCATTATCTCTGAGATATTGTGAACTGCGGATTTTAGATGACTAGAGACGGGGTTTTGTTACTCCTTCTGGGCGGCACGGCTAATATTCCTATCAACTGAAAAGGATTTACTGTGTTGTTTTCCCAACTGGAATTTGCAGATGTTCACTTGCTTTTGGGTGGGCTATTTCTGAGAAAGGGTCCTCTCTTAACAGATGTGGGGACCCGAATTATAGAAATATACGAGATTCAACTTATAATGTCACATACATATATATGTATGCATATATATATATATATATATATATATATATATATATATATATATATATATATATATATATATATATATATATTTATTTATATATATAAATATATATACATATATTTATACATATATATATATATACATATATATATATATATATATATATATATATATATATATATATATTAAATATATATATAAATACTAGCTGAAAACCCGCACTTCGCTACGGAGTACATTCAAAGTAAAAACATCGGTGAATGTATGCAATTAATGCCAATATATGTATAATAAATACGACGATCAATGTATATAATTGATGTAAAATATATATATATTTATAAAAAAATCGTAAGGGATATTTTTATAGACAAAATAATGTAGAAGAAGATATTCAAATTAAATCTAATATAAAGAATACTAAAGATTATAGTACAGTTTCTAGAACATTTCTTTTACTGTATTTTAATATTTTTTTGGATAATGTCCAATCGTCTGCCGCATTAGCAAGAAAAAAAAATTATTTTTTGTCTATTTAGTTTTTATGCACGTGACGATAAATTTATTTAAAGTACCAGAAAAAGAAGTCACGTGATCAGCATTTAATAAATTAAATTCTAAAAATTAATCTTTAAAAATTCACCAAAAATCAGGAAATGAAGGTAAAGATTCGAAAAAGATTGCATTTTAAACGAATTTCTATGGTCTTTCTCGTGATATAAATTTTATAACCCTCAAATTATTATTTTAAATGAAAACTTAAAAAAAGTAATAAAAAACAGCTTAAAAATTTAATTTAAAAAAATCTAAGAAGAATTTTTCAAAAATCTCTCTTAGTGCACCCCTACACTATAAGAAGAATCGCCATGCAAAATTTCAGCCCTTTAGGTCCAGCGGTTTGGTCTGTGCGTTGTATGTCAGTCAGTCAGTGAATGAATGAATGAATGAATGAATGAATGAGTCAGTTACGGAACTGTTTTATATATATAGATATATACATATATTTATACATATATATTTATACATATATATATATACAGAGAGAGAGGAAGCCGAATAAATGGGCCCCGTAAGCTAAAGGTTAATTAGTTGATTTTTCAACTGATTAATTTTTTTTCTCCCTTAATCATTGTCAACACTATTTGTAACCTTGAGAACGGTAATCTTATGTCACATACTAACCTTGATACTGAGGATAAGGAGCTCTTGCTCCCTGGTGCCTCTATAGTGTTTTATGCCAATGTCAATGTCAGAAATATTTTGCTCCCATGTCTTGTAAATACCGACATTACCCCGAAGCATAACGAATATCACAAAGAAATGTTATTTTATTCATACGATTGTATTCCAATTTTTGTTCGCTTTTCAGAAATTGAAACAATTGAATATGTTTTCCATTCTTCATATAATTAACGGAACAAAAAAAACCAAACAATTAATAATTTCAAGATAAAAAGAACTTTTTATATACCATGTTTTTAAATTTTATGTTGAATCATATAAACTTGACAATTCTATGTATTAATAAATACTTTTTTTTAAAAAAAAATTTATGAATTATCCCATCAACTTGAAGAAAATGGAGTTAATTTGAAGATAACGTGCGTTTAACTTTTCGTTCCCGTCCCGGCCGATAGATGGCTGCACCAGTCTACAAAACAAAATTAACTGAAATTGAATTCAAACCTGCTTAAATATGGCTAAAAGTATTAAAATAATGCATTGTCATTGTATTCTGAGCTAGTCTAAAAGTTTCAAATGTCTAGCTAGTCGGGAAGTTAGTTAAAAATCGATTGCAAGATTTGTACTGGACAAACACACACACAAACACAAACAAGAAAGCGAGTTAATAAAAACATGGTAAAACTTTGAATTAGTTATGATTACGATTGTCTTGTTGTTGTAGCAGAGGAAAATGATAGGCTTTCAATTTTTGCTCCATTCTCTGATAAAACTTCAAAAACTTGAAGGTTGTTTTAAAAGATCTATAGTACGAATTCTGAACTTTGTGACTGAAATATTTTGAAATCTTAAAAGAAAAAAAACTGTGAAATGAGTTTCAAATGCTGTGCCTTTAAATGCCTGTAGGTATAAATAATACCTTCCTTCCCAAATATTTTTTTTTTTTCAGATTTTTATGGCTAGAAAATGGGTTGCTTGAGACTATGGATGAGCAGAATAGGGCTCAAACTTTTTTCGTCTTCTACCCATTTTCTGTCAATAAATGGGTATTGTGGGCACTTGACTCACGTCCATCAGGAAGCTTAACAAATGCATAGTCTTTATTAGCCTCAATTAGTTCAACTTCTAGCACGGTAGGATCATATTTAGTATGCCGCACATGATTTTTCATTAAAACAGGACCTGGCTGGGTTAACCATGTAGGCAAGGATCGACCATTAAAGGATCTCCTAGGGTGAGTGACATACGCTCATGAGGAGTAGCGTTGGTGGCAGTGCACAGTAATGATCTAATTGAGTGGAGAGCTGGCTGAAGCACCTCTTCCCAATCTTCTGTCCTTGCACTTTTTGTTTTCAAGGCTAAAAGTACTGTCTTCCATATAATCCCATTATATCTTTCGATTTGCCCATTGCCTTGTGGATTATAAGCAGTGGTTCTACTAGTAGCAACCCCTAAGGAAGTGAGGAAAGATTTCAGTTCATGTGACATAAATGAAGCACCTCTATCGGAATGTATATAGGCTGGTGTCCCAAAGAGGGAGAATACATTAGTTAATACTTTTACTATGGTTGCAGCAGAAATATCTGTACAAGGAAATGCAAAAGGATATCTTGAGAATTCGTCTACTATAGTCAGAAGGAAACGATTCTTAGATGAGGTAGGTAGGGGCCCCTTGAAGTCTAAGTTAAGCCTCTCAAATGGTGAAGTTGCCTTTATTAACTGCCCCTCATTCCTATGGAAACGAGGCTTCAGCTCACTACAGACAGGGCATGAATTAGTCATTCTTTTAATGTCATCTAATGTGAATGACAAGTTTTTAGCTCTAATCCAGTGGTGCATACATGTTATACCAGGGTGACATAAGCTATTGTGCAACTGTTTGAGGTTTGTTTCTGTTCCTGGATAAATATTTGCTGCAATTCTTGACATTGTGTCTGCAGTAGTGTTCCGATTACCTGGACGATAAATTATATCAAATTTGAAGTTAGCTAATTCCAGTCGCCATCTCATAATCTTTTCGTTTTTTATTTTGCTTGAGTGATAGTGATCAAACATGAAAGCCACAGATCTCTGGTCGGTGAGGACTTCAAAATGTCTTCCTATCAGGTAGTGCCTCCAATTTCTTATGGATTCCACGATGGCATAAGCCTCTTTCTCGACAGAAGAGTGCCTTTGCTCAGCTGCATTAAGTGTTCTTGAAAAGAAGGCTATGGGACGTTCTCCTTGACTGAGAGTTGCCCCAATGGCAAATTCTGAAGCATCAGTTTCAACTCTAAATGGGATGTTGTTTTCAATTGCAGACAAAGAAGCTTCTGCAACATCTTCCTTGATTGACTTGAATGTTCTCACAGCTTCTTCAGAGAGTGGGAATGCTTTTGTCAGAAGAGGGCGAATTTTTTCTGAGAATCTTGGAATCCAGCGGCAGTAATGTGCAAACATACCAAGAGTTCTTTGTAAGGTTGCCATGTCATTTGGGATAGGTAAATTCATAAGTGGTGCTAGCCTGTCAGGATCAGGTTTAATAATTCTATTTTCAATAACATATCCTAGTATTCTGACGCATTTTGTTGAGTATTGACATTTATCTGGGTTTAGTGTGAGGTTATATCTTTTAACAGCATTCAAGAATTTCTGCAAATTTTGATCATGCTCGTGTTGGTCCCTACCACAAACTGTTACATCATCTAAGTATGGAAAAACGCCTTTGAGTTTTTCTTCCTTGATAATATTATCAATATTTCTTTGGAAAGCTGGAACACCGTTAGTAACGCCAAAAGGGATTCGTCGGAATTGGTAGAGTTTTCCTGCAGCTTCAAAGGCTGTAAATTGCCTGTCCGACTCTAAGATAGGTACTTGGTGGTAGGCGCTCTTGAGGTCAATGGAGCTAAACACTTTGAATTGGGATATGTTATGTATCATCTCTTCAATTTTTGGGAGTGGGTAGGCATCCAGCATTGTAAATTTGTTAATAGTTTGGGAGTAATCAACTACCATTCTAGGCTTGTGATTTTCTCCTTTGACTATAAAAACCTGTGACCGCCATGGTGAGTTACTAGGTTCAATCACCCCTTCCTTGAGCAATTTCTCCACTTCAGCAGCAATGAATACCTTATCTGCTTCCGTCTGCCGTCTGGATTTTGTGACGACTGGTTTGCAATCTGGTGTGAGATTGGCGAATAAAGATGCGGCTGGAACTCTGGCAGTGGCCAACGAGCAGATTTTAAGAGGCAGTTTGTCACCATGGAATTCAATTTCTACTGAAGAGTGGCTCTTCAGAAGGTCATGTCCTATCAGGAAATCCGCACACAGATTCTTCATGATTAATACCTCAATATTGTGGTATATATGAGTCTGCATCTTTAGAGTTAGTGAGCCACATCCCGTAACATCTGAACTCAAGGATGAGTTGGCCATAGTTATTTTCCCAAAGTATGGTTTTACATCTATTCTACATTTTTTTACGAAATTTTCGTTCAAAAAGCTGAGAGAACTACCTGTATCGATTAATGCATTTAGTTCCACATCATTCACTAACACTTTGGTTATGGATTTCTGGAGGCATTGAGGAGTTGTTGAGGCAGAAGCCAAAAGCAGTGTAGAAGCTGTAGCATTAGTGGAAGAGCGAGTAGGTCGAGATTTACAAACTCGTTGGTAATGCCCTTTCTTTCCACATCCTCTACAAATAACATCTTTGGTAGGGCAAGAGTTCCTTGGGTGACGTTCGTTACCGCATAAAAAGCACTTTTCTGAGCGTGCTAAGGCAGCTGAAGTCGATGGGGTCTCCTCCAAGTCACCATCTTTATGTTCAACAACGGACACTGGAATAGAATTCGTGGTATTTGAATATGATGCGGAGTGTAACTCGGCTAGCTCCAGTGACCTAGCCTGGTCAAAAGCCTTCTCTAATGTAATGGTGGTATTCTCCAAAAGTCTTTCCCGGATACGCGAGCTCTTAAGACCTCGTATAAAGGCATCCCTTACGTATTCGTCTTTGTATATGTCTGCTGTTACAGCTTTGAATTCACAGTCTTTACTCATTTGTTTCAATTTCTGGAGGTATTCGTTGATAGATTCTCCCGTTTGTTGAGCTCTAGACGCTAAGCAGTGTCTTGCAAAAATTTCGTTTCGTTTTGTAACGTATAGTGAATCGAGTACTTCGATAGCGTTGGAGTAGTTTTCAGAGTCACTTGTGTAGCGAAAAACATTAGCAGAGATATAATTACACAATAATTGTAGCTTACCATCTTCTGTAATTCCGGTAACTTGGCCAAGAAAATTATTGAAAGTCCTTTTCCAATGTTTCCACTTCGATTCGGCACCCGTGTACGTGGGATCAGTATCAAATCTTTCGGGTTTCAAAAGTTGTTCCATTTTTGCAGAATCGAGCGATGTGGGGATGCGAGAAATTCAGTTGATTAAATTGTAGTGAAATGTTAAATAAAATGGCAGCATATTAACCTAGATTCAGGCTTTAATCAACTGGAAAACCACGAGGTGATAAAGCTACATTGTTACATCAATGCAAACAACACAGAAGTGTTGCCAAAAGTAAAAACAAAAACAAGTGTTGCCACAGGAGATAAAATACATTATACTACAATACAATTGTTTAATTTCTATAAAGTATGGTACTAAAAAATTTTTAATTATCTCCAACAATTTCAGTCTGAAATTTATATTTTAAAGCTTGTTACAAAAATTTGATTTAAATTTATCAAAATCCAAATAACTTACTTGATGATTGAGCAATATGCCAAGACTTTGTTTCTGCTGTTTTAGTGGTAGTTACAATCTTAGGTATTGTAATTCACTTTGAATAACAACAACTTTCTGGGGGGGGGGGAATTAATTAGTATAAATAGCAAATAATTTTACTTTAAATTTATTTAAAAAATTCAAATTTTCCAAAAGCATTATGAAACAAACATTCATTTTGTTAGTTACAATAGCTATTTTTTTCTCTCGGATTTTTCTTAGATTTATGATTATTAAATACATAGTTGCATTTAACAATCATAAAGCTAAACATAATTCTGATATATGACTGAGCATTGGCAGTAATCTTTTGAAGCACAATTATTAAATTTATATTTGCTATTTAAGTGTACAATGTCATGGTCTCAATCCCCACCCTCAAATATTAATAATGAGGTGATCTTTACCTGGTAACAAAGCCTCCTGCAACAAAATATTTTGATCTTTGTTTAATGATTAACAGCATTTTTAAAAATTTATAATAAGATTTATAAACAAAAATAGAAATATGATATTCTTGTACACAAATGCCAGAAAAGTCTAACAGAACATTTTTAGTACTTAATTGTCCCTTAAATATGCATTAGGACATTTTAAAATTTTGCTTTAATTAAATTTATTTATGATAAATATCTTGCAATGTAAAAATATGATATATTATAAATAGCATTGAAAATGATTAAAAGAAATTCTAATAAACAGGTAATTAAATACAAAATTAATAGTTTACTTACCATCCATTTTTTTCTGTTTTAAAACAGCCTACAAGTAAAAAAATAATAATAAAATATTAGGATATTGCTAAAGTCAAATTACATTTTTTTCTTTTCAAATACAACTGAAATTACTTACCAATGCAGATGAATAGAATGACTCATCAGTGATGCCTTCACTGCACTTTTTTCTCGATCTCCTCTACTGAAAAATTTGATGTCCTTTGAGACAATTTTATCTACAAAATGTAAAAGAAACAGCCACGTTGATCGAAGTCAAAGCGCGGGTTTTTTCCAATACTGTATACTTTTTCTTGAACCCCAACGCAAGGAAGCAATTAAAATGCCGTGTTTGAGGCAGTTCAGTCGGACGGTTTCGCTAAATTGACCGTCGAATCCCCCCCCCGGGTTAGGGTTCGTGAGGGACCCCAGCTCCCGCAAAAGGGAGGAGAAAAAGGGCGTGGCCTGACTATATAAGGTTTCCTTACACATCTTGACGTCATCATTTGCGGAAGCGCAAATTGTTTGATCAGCATAGCTAAAATCAGTGCTCACCCCCTACTCTCGCAACCCCCCCCCCCCACACTTGCGGAACGAGAGCCACAAGTTTCCGCCGTTTGTTCTGCATACGGGCCTAAGACTATTTCCCATCTTATTGAACGATAGTCTCGAACAATAAATAAAAGCGAATGGAAGCAATGTAGCCTTGTAAGACCGTTTCCCACCTTATTGAACGATAGTCTCGTACAATCAATAAAAGCGAATGGAAGCAATGTAGCCTTGTAAGACTGTTTTCCACCTTATTGAACGATAGTCTCGTACAATCAATAAAAGCGAATGGAAGCAATGTAGCCTTGTAAGACTGTTTCCCACCTTATTGAACGATAGTCTCGCACAATAAATAAAAGCGAATGGAAGCAATGTAGCCTTGTAAGACTGTTTCCCACCTTACTGAACGATAGTCTCGCACAATCAATAAAAGCGAATGGAAGCAATGTAGCCTTGTAAGACTGTTTCCCACCTTATTGAACGATAGTCTCGCACAATCAATAAAAGCGAATGGAAGCAATGTAGCCTTGTAAGACTGTTTCCCACCTTATTAAATGATATCATATATTTTGAACAGATTAAAAAATATAAAGAAAAATATTAAAAATAGATAATTATCGAAAGTTCAGAGTATGTGTTTTAATTAAATAATTCAGTATGATATAAGTTGAATTCACACTATCCGAGACCACCTCCCCTTTTTTATAGCGACCTACTGTTTGCGCACCCCTGAATCAGTGTACAGAAAGATAAAAAATCGTTTCCATTAACTTCTCAAAACGTCAGTTTTCTCATTTTGTCGAAAAGAAAGGACATGCATATGTTGTGGAAAATGAACAAAAATAACGGAGATGAAACGTCAATAGGATGCTGGATTTGAGCTTCAAAATCTAATCAATCGAAAGAGAGTAAGTCGTCTATTATATTTTAATATCAGCTTTTAAGTTTGTAAATTTACAAAGGGTTGTTAGGTTCGAATCCCGACGACGCCATTCAATACTTCAGTGTGTAGGCCGGATAGGATCTGAAGACCGGAGAGTCTTTCCATGAGATCAGAGAGGGTGGAAGAATGTACTAGCCCACCAGATGTCGCGCCTGGAGGAGTTCAGTGTAAATCGGGTTGGCAGACTATTTACCTGCAGGGATTCAATCCGGGAAGGCCGTAGTGTCTACGCCGGGCCCTGTCTGGCACATTGGAAATTGGAAGGCAAGACCGATAAAATTTATCGGTCGCCGATAATCCATAGTCCTTCCTGAGGTGTGCATACAAAAGGCGAAACCCGGGTCTTGTATGTTGGAGATGTACATTTTTGTTGAATGCTGCGCCTCTTTGGGACTCCTTATGCATTTTCCCATCTGGTTTTCAAAGTAAAAAAATTCAAGTAGTCTCTTCTAACGAAACTACCGCGGGTTTCGTTAGAAGAGACTACCTGAATTCTACTATATGACTCTATAAACCTGAATTCTTCTGAATGACTACCTGACACTAATTCTATAAAAAAAACATATAGTAATACAATATATATAATTAGTGAAAAGGACCAGTTGGCGCCCCTCTGCGAGTGACGCCCGAGGCATGGTAGACCCCCTTGCCCCCCTTGATACGCCACTGTTCGTAGGCTTCTATGTTTGCTGTTCAGTTTTCTTTTACGTTGGATATATATATATATATATATATATACAGTGGAATCTCGATCGATCGTTTTCGGATCCATCGTTTTTCCGTATGTATCGTTCATTTTATCCAGTCCCAACGATCATATTGCTTTATTATGTTTCCGCATCTATCGTTTTCCCGCATTTATCGTTCATTTCAATCGATCCCTTGAAAAACGATAGATCGAGATTCCACTGTATATATATATATATATATATATATATATATATATATATATATATATATATATATATATATATATATATATATATATATATATATATATATATATATATATATATATATATATATATATATATATACGTTGGAATACTTATCGCTGCTTACCTCTTCCCTCTCTTTTTTTTTTTTTTTTTTTTTTGGGGGGGGGAGGGTTATTTTTTCTGTTTAACTGTTTACTGCTTTTCTGTTTAACTGTTTACTGGGTTTGGGACGCTGCAAAAATTATAACTGGCGATGATACTGAAATTTTTCTTTCCGGAGACCGTTATTAAGGAATGTAATCCTACGTTAAAACTCAAAAGGCTATGTGGGAGTTTAAATACAGCGTCCGGAAAGTGTGGAGGACATGTCATCAATGGAAGGGATGGGGTAAGTTCGTTTAAAGCAGACTCTATTATCATTGGTTCGTAGACGGTATATGTGCATATTTTGGTGATTAATGGTCGAAGGAGAATAGACGAACCGACTTCATTTTGTTTTTGTTTCTTGAGATATTTAGCATTAAGTCTCCCATAATTACATTCATTTATTAATATTTAGAGAATCGGGTTTTCCACTGTTCTTAATTTTCTCTCTCTTCGGAATCTGGCGCCGGGCAATTTCTGAAAGAAAAAAAAAGAGCAAGAGATAATCTAAGAAGACATCACAAATTTGAATATATTTAGACTTTGTGTGAACATTAATTTAGTGCTTTGGTACCAGGTACACAATATGACTGATTTTTTTCTCCAAACATTCTTATTTTACACGCAAAAATGTTTTCGCTTTTATTCTTTAGATCTCAGGTGTTGTTCCCAAAAGTGCGTCGTATAAAGCAGGTATCCTAAGGCCTCTTTCAGACGAGGCACATTTCTTGATCCAACTGACTTGCATTGTTTATTTTCATGTAGTTAACTGCCGTGTGAGGTTCTTTTCACACGAGGCGCGGCGCCCAATTCAAGGCGAAACCTTCTCTTCTGGGGTTGTGGCAACGCTTCGTCAGCAGCTTTATTCAGTCGCGTTTTCGCCTGCGTAACAGGCGAAAACGCGACTGAAAAATGATGTGGAAGACAGTTTACTACATTAAATTATGTGTATATATTCTATCCATAGGCCATACTTTAATCTACACCTAAAATAATTACAATTTTTCCCATAAAAATTTTTCAGGCAAATGTATTGTAATCTACAAAAAATATCAAAGGAAAAAAAATTGCTGTAAAAAATTAGTGATATGTACTTAACTAAATTTAGATAGAATTTGTATAAACATAGAAGATATACATCTATACAAAATTTTAGCAATTTGGGACGATTAGTTTTGAAGAAATAGTGCGCACAAGTTTCAAAATAACAGTTTTTAGAAAAAACCATTTAAAGTTTAAACTTTCTATAAATTACTTTACTATTAGCTTTATACATTTGGCCATAAAATCGGTTGTAATATCGACTTCATTTTTTTCATAAGATTCCTTTTATTCCATTCTTCATAATTAAATCATAATAAAAAATTGAGTTTTTTTAAGGTTTTAAGGTGATTTCCCTCCTTACATTTTTAAATTTCAAAAACTTTTAACTTAAATATTATACCTTTCTTCTACCAATACCTTTCTTTTACACCAATTTTATAACACAATATTGGTCTTTGATTTATAATGATGTAGGGGAATATAGATTTAAGAAAGCATCATAACATGGCACTCAGGTTTTTACTTAGAAAAATACAAAATGTATTATTTTTATATTTGCTCTGCAAATTTTTTAAATCGCATTTCTTTTATTTGTAGGACCACTATACCTCATTCTTACTTTTAAAAAAAATTATAATAATTAAATTGCACACCTGAAAGGGTTAATGCAAAAACCTCCCTCATATGAAAACTATTCAAATTGTAGGCATAAGGCGACGTTCACATTTGCGAATCTAGATAAATTTAATAAATAATGGGTAAATTCGCGCAATTTGGTGCTCCCACATATATTTTTAAGTGTAACAGTCATAACCTGTACTAATCGATGTAATGCTGTTTGACAAGTAATGTAAAGAGAGTGACGTATGTCACCATAGAAACACCAAATAAGCAACCAATGATAAAGAATATATTTCGTTGAAATGACCAAATAAATATTTCTGTTCATTTTTTTAATGATAATGCCGCTTCTAAATAAATTTTTTTTTAAATTCTAAAAAAGTTAAAAATGTTCTTTTAATTTTGGAGTTTTTAACCACCATTAACAAAATAACAAATGAACTTTTAAATTTGAATGGTACCGACTACTTTATTGAGCAGGCATATGTATTTATTTATATCGATATTTGCAAGAGGACTGGGACGTCTGCGACAACTAAGAAGTTGGAAATTTGGGCTATTCTTTTAAAGCCCATATCTTATACAAATATGCATGTATCATTATGATTTTTTATGTTAATTTAGTAAGACCTTTATGAATATTTTAAGATTAAAAAATTTTTTTTGGATTGAAAGGTAAATTTAAAATAACAATATAAACAAACATACTTTTTCCCCTGAAATTTTTGAGGTATTCACTTTGTAACACTTTTTCAAAAATTTAGTGAAAATCTTACCTTGAAATCTTGTGTGATGATCAAACACAGTTTATTTTATATAGTTAACCCATTTAAATCTTTGTTACACTATTTTAAATTTTTTAAAAAAATTATAAATTTCACTTATCAGAAATCTGCATATTTTTGTCATACATTTTCACCATTTACAAAAATATCTTAAGGTTTAAAAATAAAAATATAGGTTATATTGATACAAGAGCACTTATTCTATTGACGTTTAAAATTACAGAGATGTACTTGCAACAGATTTTGCAGAAAGTGTACCATTACATGAAAAAATCACATTTTGAGAAAAACGCAAAAAAATAGTTTCCCATTATATGGGATTTAAATGTATGTTTACATTTTTAAGTTGCTAATAATTGTTGTTAGAGTGTCAAAAAGTACATAAATTATATATATTTGTAATTGCAGAATCTGCTCTATTTTTTAAGCCTCAAATTCAAAAATAAATTTTTTTGAAGTCGGAATAAAATTTGCGTGCCAAGTCCCTCCAAGCTTCACCCCTTTTAATTTTATCGCTATATTCATCACACCTCATGTCCCATATCGCGGGACTAATACGAATTTCTTCGATGAATTGTTCCACATTCAAACTTGCAATTGAAACGCTTTCCATACTGAACTGAGCTCATGCAGCTAGGCGGCTGGTGTGAAGAGCGTACCTTCAGTAATGTCTTTTGTGTTGAGTCTACTCATCGGGATGAGAGCGCCAGCGGCACAAGTGCCAGATGTAAAAAAGTCTGGGCACTGAATTCACTCCGTGTGAAAAGGTTTCGGCGAATCCCATACATTTGCATGGTGGCTACACTCCTTGACAGCCGCCCGGAAATCAGTTTGATCAACTATGTGCCTCGTCTGAAAAGGGCCTAACCGGCGCGGCGGTCCGAGAGAACCGAAGAAGTGGTCAGCGAGGTCAGGAATAATAAAAAAAAATTGGTTTCATCGTTTCTAAACGACCGCAAATATAAACTATTCTTTTAAACTGCAAGCAAAAATTTTTTAATTCCCGATTTTTTGTTCCAATTCTGTAAATTCCGCATTTTGACGTTTCGGGTACGAAAAAATGCTTGTTCAGCTTAAAAATTTCTTATATTTTTGTGACAGGGACTCGAAGCGCCACGGCCATTTCGCAGCTAGTTCAAAAAAAAAATACAAGCTGAAGAGTCGCATTCATTTTTAAGTTTTAGTAGGCAGTGACGTAGCGAGCATAACTGGCGCCCGGGGCACGATACCTTTTTGGCGCCCCCCCCCCCGAAAAAACATATAGTAATATAATATATAGAATTAGTGAAAAGGACCATATGGCGCCCCTCTGCGAGGGACGCCCGAGGCATGGTAGACCCCCTTGCTCTCCTCGCTACGCCAATGTTTGTAGGCTTCTATGTTTGTTCAGTTTTCTTTTGCGTTGAATATATATATATATATATATATATATATATATATATATATATATATATATATATATATATATATATATACATATATATATATATATATATATATATATATACATATATATATATATATACATATATATATATATATATACATATATATATATATATATATATATATATATATATATATATATATATATATATATATATATATATATATATATATATATATATATATATATATATATATATATATATATATATATATATATATATATATATATACAGTTGGCTCTCTGTTTAACGACTTTCAAGGGACCGTGAAAAATCATCCTTAAGTAGAGATCGCCCTTAAACAGAATTTGTGAAAATATGACATTTCCCATAACGTCGGAGGGGCCGGGACTGGGAAATATCGTCTTTAAATAGTGATCGTCGTTAAGTAGAGCGTCGTTAAACAGAGAGCCAACTGTATATATATATATATATATATATATATATATATATATATATATATATATACATACACTACCCTACAATAATGGACCGGACGCCAGAGGATTTGCTTAAAATCCGACTGAATGTCGGATTTTATGTAAATCCAGTTCTCGCACGTGACTTGTTAAGGTAAAATACGATACGCGAAGTGGTAACGTCGTTAGTTCTGTGTGAAATTGTGACAATATGTCGAAACGAAAGAAATTTAGTGACTTTGAAAGAGGTGTTATAATTGGTTCTCACATTAGTGGCAAGTCTATTCGCGTAATTGCGGTAGAATTATCCCAGTCACGGTTAACTGTTGGTGATGTCTTGAAGAAGTAGAAGACCACGGGAGTTGGGACACGAACTGCACACTTTGGACGTCCCCGTAAACTCGTCGAACGGGATCGGCGTGTCCTGAAGTGTGAGGTTCGTAAGAACCGCAAGAAAACACTCCAAATCATCAACAGTTAGTTTCAACAGTCAGCAGTTGTTACCTTGCACCCCAATACTCTGCGGAAAGGACTGCACGCCCTCAATATCCACGGATGTGTTGCCGCAAACAAACCAAACATCACCCTGTCCAACAAACCCGGCAGATTTGCTAGGTGTTTGCAACCTCGCAACTGGATTATGGACCACTGGAAAACAGATTTCTGAACCGACGAGTCATGCTACTCGCTCGTCCAGTCGGATGGTCGTGCTTGGGTTTGGCGAATGCCAGGTGAACGTCTGTTACCCGAGTGCATCGTTCCAACTTTCAAGTTCGGTGGTGGTAGTGTACTTGTTTGGGGGTGTTTTCCGTGGTATGGCCTGGGACCTTTGCATGTTGTTCCTGGTAAATTGAACGCCGACGCCTACATGAATATTTTAGATAATCAGGTTTTTCCTACACTCTGGCTATTTTCTGGAATTGACGAATGTTACTTCCAGACAACATTGCTCCACGTCATGTTGCAGCCTCTGTCAAGTAGAGGTATAAAGATATGGATGTAGAACGTCTTCTCCTGCCTGCTCAGAGTCCCGACTTAAACCCCATAGAATATTTTGTGGGACGAGTTAGAGCGACGTCTACGGACTAGGGAACCACGTCCGAAATCTACAGCTGAGCTGGCGACATTCTTACAGCAGATCCTGTTCGCGGACGCCAGATGTTGAACTCCTCTAGGAAATTAAGGATATCATTTTCAGAATTCTAAACACACGTAATGCTATAGTTAAAGTTCCAGATTTAGCTTACTGAAACACATCACATTTGTAGACGTATTACATAAAACTAAAATCAAAAGAATACGCCGTAAAAACTAGTTTGTGTTAACACCACAACCTTTTTCTTTATTCTAAAAAAACTTGTTTAGAAAAAAAAAATGCTGCCACATTCCGAATTGGAAGTTTTACTCGGTAACAGTTTTACAATATGACGTTATAACAGTTTTACAATATCACGTGACTTTTAAACGTTTAGGAAACAAAAATGTGAAATATAAAGTAGAATCAGTCATCTCCTAACAGGGTGAATGAAGGCTTTATACAGTAACACAGTAAGGCCATGTTCATATAGAATCCGTTACGAGTAACACTCACACCGGCGGATTTTATGTGAACTGGCCCTAACAATGTGGTTTTAATCAATAGACGGCTGGTACGAGTTAAAAAATATTTGGTGGAACCTTTGGCTTTCATAGGTTTCAAAACTAAGTCGTCGATCTGGGGGTGCCAGTCCCTCTCCCCCTCCCGCTAGGAATTATGATTTGCTTTTGACTTTGATTTTAGTAGCAGATAACAGTATTATATCCCAGGTAACTGCTTCTCTTTATACAGTCACTAATCCTTATTTAAAATCATTTGTGGCAACGGAATCACCTAAGCGTGTTGTTTACACTGCTTATTGCATTGAATTCTCCGTACCCTTATTACATTAAATATAATAAGGGTAGAAACATTCGCACCCTTTAAAAAGAGATCAAGGACTGATCTTGAAACTAGATAAATAAACAGCTATTAAAGTAAGTTTTATTTACTGTCATTTTTCTGTGTATTGTATGGCAGAAATGTTTTATTAAGATGTTGAGAATGATATATATGATTTCTATATTTTACGCTATATTTTTGTGAGCGAAGCAAATTGCTAACACAATACGTACACCACGCTAAACGGTGCTTAAAGGTGTCAAACTCCACCAAATAGAGTTCTCCTAATGAGAAATTTAGAAAAATTCCATTTAACACTGTTTTAAAACTTTTAACCTGACATACAACAATAAGTAGCTAATAAATAATCACAGAATATTTTAAGATAGAAATATTGAATGCAGTATTTATCAGGTATAAATAATTAAATCAGTCTAAATATTTGTAAAGTTTCTAAAATGTATCAATCGCATGTAGAAAATGTTGTAGGGAAACAATATATTCAAAATACAAAAATTTTATTTTAAAAAATATTATAAACTAGGAAATAAACATGTAAATACTTCAAGAAAAAGAGTCATAAAAATGCAAAAATAGTGAAAAAATAAATGAAGTACTTAAAATTAAAAGTTTGTAAGAAGATAATTTCAATGTATATAGAAGAATGAAAAAAAGCAATGACAAGACAACAGTATTACTAGTGATATTTTTATGAATAAAAATTTTAATTTAAAATATTTACAAAGTATAAAAATCAATTTATAAAACTAAGAATAAAATTTAAATATTTAAGGAAAGGAAACAAAATTAACTAAAAGCATAAACTGTGAATCTTCATTTGAAATATTAGATTTTAAAAACACTGACAAAGGCAAAGTGATGTACTAGATGCACTCAGACCTGGAGTAAGACCTATAACCAGATTTCAGTAACCAAGTTCTCATCATCTGGATGGTATTCCTTGAAAAGGCGGAAAACAAACATGTTATAAAAGGAATTCAAAAATTTTCATTGACTGAATGTATAATTCATTATCTGAAGATCATCTTGAATTTCATTGGCTGAAAATATCTATGTGATCATCATTAAAATTCAATTAGTTGAAACTGAAAAAAAAAAACATGTGACATTTCTGTGATATAATCTCTGACCTTTGGTGATGTAAGAACAGAGTTTAACTGCAAGAGGTTTGCAGCCTATTGAACCATAAAACTAAATTATTAAAATATTACAACCCAATTGCAACAGATCATAAACAAAGTATATACGTATACACTATCTACCAGTAAGTATTTGGGACTTCTGTGATAGAAAAGAAAAACAAAATTTATTCATATTCAATAGTTGGTAGAGCCTCCGTGAAAGGAAATTACAGCCTCATCCCTCCAGGGCATGCTTTCCACAAGTCTTTCTATGACAGCTAGTGATATTTTCTTCCACTTAGCTTGGCGAATACATGTAAGTTCCTTTACCAATTTTGGACGGTTATTGCACCTCCTAATTAAACAATCCAACTCATCCCAGAGGTTCTTGATACAGTTAAGGTCTTGACTCTGGGCAGGCCAGTCCATTTAGTTAACCCCATTGTGACCATACCAATCCATGGTAGACCTCGCAACATGACAGCTGGCGTTGTCATCCGGGAAATAACAGGGGTCCAACTCGTAAAACTGCCACAACATAGGAAGCACACCATCATTCAAAATAGTGCAGTAGGCATCGGCATTGAGCTTACCATGAATTGGGACGAAGGGTCCCTGTCCATACGAGGAGAAATACCCCAGACCATAATTCCATGTCTGCCGAACTTTATTGTGGACACAATGAATTCTGGCACGAGATGTTCTTCAGGCAGATTCCAGACCCAGATCCTGCCATCCGAATGGTAGAGGAATTGATTTGTTCTCTCCAGAGAACACTTTTCCATTGATCTAGGGTCCACTTTCGACATGCTTTGCACAACATTAACCGAGCAGCACAGTTGGACTTTGTGAAGAAAGGCTTATGGGTGGCAGCACGGCCATGAAAACCAAGCTGATGCGCTTCCTTATGGATGGTATTCATTGAAACAACACTCCCAGATGCCTGTTGAAACTACTGGAGTATGTGGGCCATCGGTTGTGTGTGGTTCTTCCAAATTTCTCTGGACAGCACTCTCCCAGTTTTGTGGATCTGCCGACTCGGGGCACCTTCCGACAATCACCGCTCACCTTTCACATCTGAATCACATAGGCCATTGTTCATTTCGGGTAATTCAGCTCGCTAGATATGTCCCTTAAGGATCGGCCTTTTCTGTGACACCCGACGATTACACCTTTCTCAAAATCAGATAACTCTGAACTTTGTGGCATCTTAATTGCAACTAATGCCAATGATGTTTCCTACATGATATTTAATGACGGAGGGCATGACGTATATCTGGACTGCAGATATTGTCATTTGCATGGGTGTCAAAATACTTATTGGTAGATAGTTTATAATCACCAAATTTGAACCCATAAAAATCTAGCACTTTTTGGAATACACATTTGTTTGGTGATTTTTAAATTTAATTTCACGCTTAAATAATATAAAATTGTCAAAACATCTAAAACTTATCAAATTTAAGAAACTATCATTTATGTGCATTAATTTTTTTTAAATTAAAATAAAATCTGTATAGGGTGAAATGGGGTTAGAATGCAAAATCATATAGTTCCACTTTGAATCTAAATAAGTTTTTAACAAGTTGTTCTATTTGTATGAAAATTTGAATATATACTTTTGGTTATGTTCTACATTTATAGTTTTATTTTTTTTTTTAAATCAATATCCAACTTTTTTTGCCATAAATATTTAAAGTTTTTGGGCTTAGCGTTTTCACTTGTCCCCACACTTGGGGCAAGTGAGAATGTGGGTTGCAATAAATCATAGTTGCTTATAGCAAAATAAGTAGAGCAAGGGAAAGGATAAATATTTCATGCCTAACAAAAATCTATTTTTTTTTCCACATTTTTTTCATTGTGGCGGTATTTGTTGTTCAATTTAGCAGTGTCAGCAACGTCTGAATATTAACAAAATAAAGTATATTTGTATTATTTATTTTAGAGTAACAAATGTATGTTTAATGTTCAACAGTAAATTAAGAAAGGCAAAGTAAAATTGTTTTCCCTTTGCCTAGGCCCTACTGAATGTTGTAGGACCAAAAAGACATGGCAAAAATTAGTTCACCATGGCTTCCAGGCCTCAGCTCTTCCAGGAACACTTATAAGTTATCATCTGATACAAAAGGCAACTGAGAAATAGTGACAACAGAATTAGAAATTCAATATATTCACACACAGTTTGTAATGTCTTCTCCACTCAGATTCAAGAACAGTTAGTCTAAACAAGTTAATTTATTACAATTCACTTCTTCATACCTACAATAAAAAAAACTAGCTTCAGTTAGATAACTTACTATTTTTGAATGCTAAGGAATTAAAAACAATCATTAGCTGTTACAGAAACATGGCAAAAGGTGGTTGATTTTGAATTTTCTCCAGCTAGAAAACATATACTGGAAAGAAAAAGCTATTTATATAGCTGTTATAACACAAAGATAGGTTTCTTTCTGTATATTGCCCAAATCTTTGTGTTCTTGGTCCGACAAAAAAAAATTTAACTAATATTACAAACAAAAAAAAATACTGAACTAATATTGCAAAAGAAAAAGTTTTTATATATTTTATGTTTTTTCCATTTTTTTAATGAATAAGTGGGTAATTTTAAAATAACTTTTTGTGCTGTGGTTAATAAGTTATGAATTTTTTTTTTTTTTGGGGGGGGGGGACTAGCACTCAAACTTGGGTACCTTAGTTAAAATACAAGGGTTTGGTAGGTATAAAAATTTTCCATTTTATAATTTTTTTTCTGTAAATGAAAACTAGATATAACGGTACAGCAAGAATTTTCGTACAAAGTACACTTGAAATGTTTTTTAAAAAGTTAAAGATTTTAAAGCTTTAAGCCCATGTTCTCACTTACCCCACTTCACCCTACACTGTTAATTTCATGCAAAACTTATAGATACAACTAACTAAATAATTAAATTTTCCATGTAAATTATGAACTGGCACTAAACTTGGTGAGTTTTTACAGCTTGGTACAATGAGCAGCAATCTGCAGTTTAGCCATTGCTTTTTCACATTCTTCTATCAGAGAACTTTTTATTTATAATTATATTTGAAGGAATTTTTTAAAGTTATTTGTTTCTGTATTCATTCAGTGTTAAAATATTTCATGACAAGATTTTAGCAAATAACTTTCATTTTTATCTTTCATTACAGCAAAGATAACTGCATTAGCATTAAATAAAACACTCCAAAATATTCACCATTTTAGGTACATCATTCATTATAATATGCTTGTTTAAAGTTTTAAATAAATGTATTTCAAAGAGGATGATTTGAAAGTAATACTTGATATTTAAAATTGAAATTCATTTTAAATAAAAATTAAAGTTATTTTACACTTCAAAACTCTACACAATTATTAGTATATTATATGTATAAAAATGTTTAATTTTCTCTGCGCTATGTATTCTAAAGATTTCTGTGTTAGAAACATTTCAAGATTTACAAAATCTGTATTAACTGATATTTCTGACTGTTCTTCTGATATTTTTTAGTATAAAAATATTACTTGGATCAGTTAAGAACTAGATTTAAATTATCTGCTCTCTTACCTGCATATTCTTTATACTGAATAGATGATTTGTATTGGCAAAATTTATAACTACATTCCTGCTGTTCATGTCTGGGATAATTTTTTAATACAGTACAACTTTCCAAATCCAGAATCGTTCAGATATGGCAATTCCGGATTTGGGAATTTTCCAGATTTGAGACGTTTTTTAAAAATAACACTACAAAATTTTAGGAAAAAATTAACACACTTAAAAAAATATGTAAAATGGTTTAATTATTAAATAAATCTGAATACAGAACATATAATTACATTATAATTTAAACCTTTTAGTCAATAATGTCTGTTGTTTAAGTTTTTGCTTATTAGAAATTATTTTTTCTTGAAACCTATATACTGCCATAATTTCATGTTCGGAGATAAAATCCACTGTTCTAAGTCTAATTATGTTTTATCTAATGATTTTATCAGGTCTTCCATTGACATTCTTTTGGTTTCGGGGCATTCTGAATCACTTTCATGATCGCTGTCATCATAAACTTTGTTATTTACCACACTATCAATAATTTCAGAATCGCTCAGAGAACTGACGATCAGCACCGTTTTGTCGATGTCTAACACTTCCTGTATGTCCGATTCATCCAAGTTAATGTTGCCTTTATTTGCACATTCTACTAATTCAGCTATTTCAGCTTCTTTCTCAGACACTTGAAAGCCTCAAAATTGCTGCTGTCACTTCGTTGAAAAAAAAGGAGTGTCTTTAACCTATCATTTTGGTAGTGACATCTATCGGTAAAGTAGAAAAGTAAAATTGGCCATTTATTAAAACGTTCCGGATTTGAGCCGTCCAGATTTGGGAGGTATTACTGTATATACAGTTTCAGTTCTTAAGATCAATGTTAGTCAAATTGATGTTTGTTATGTTAGTATTTATGTTTCCTACCCAACCCCTCTCCTAAGGGTAAAAAATTTTCTTTGAATAGAAAGTAACTGCAGTTAAAGTGTCAAAAGTGCAGTTTTGAAAATTCTGGTGCTCTATTTTCCTCAGTGCTTTAGAAATGTGTTGTACAATTATGCTGTGATGGAATATGCATGAAATGAATTATATTTCTTGATGGGCAAAAGTTAAAACATGTGTTTGAGGATTATATTACACCATTTTTGTAGAAGATAAATGTGTCTAAAACATAAAAATTTAACGTGGTTAAGTTTTCACTTTCCGGGAGGGAAATATGCATGAACATTCTGTATAAAGTTCTTTTATGAAAACTGTTTCAAAAAAATTCTGAATAGAAGTTAATCATTTACCAGATTTTCCTTTCCTTTGCAGTAATATACGTAGCTTTGCATCTCATGTTGAACTTTCTTACTCACTATATGTTTTTTTTTGACAATTACTTTACACATAACTTTCTTTTAAACATAATTTATAGAAACCTGATAAATAAAAAATTTCAAGACTTTATGTAAATTTTACATTTCAAAATTTGGAAATTTCTACATTAATTTAATATTTTAAAGTTACAGACTAAAACAGTTAAGTACTTTGCGCTGGAAAATTTAATATCCAAGTTCTTGTCATTCAGGCTTTTGATCAGGGCCAACCTTAGTCCTTGTGAGGCCAAATTGAAGAAATTTCGGTTGGATCCTTCAAAATTCTGATGTACATTAAATGATAAACATTTAATGTGAAGGATAAAAGACAAAAATTAGAATGATAGTCATATTTCCTTTTTTACGTACATTTATAAGAAAAGATACATGAGTGACCGGCAAAGCCGGTCGTGCACCAACCTCCGCAATAGCGTATCCGGAAAATTAATACTACCAAAAACTAGTTGCTGGGATAGCAATCCGCTTGTCCACAAGCAACCCCAGGCTCTTCCACCCGCAACATCCAATACCCAGTCGCCCGCAGGACAAAGATCATCATCACAAGAAACAACACCATCCGCTTGTGGTTCTACAAACGCAGACCATCAAAGAGCCAATAACTAGCTACAAATTAGCGCATATATAAGAAAATTTATAAGAAACTTATAAATAGTTTGCCTGTAAGATTCTTATAAATGGTTTCCATTTATAAGAAAAGAAAAACTAAAAAGTAGCTAGACTTCATATATTTTATTTACAGAACAAAATTATTTTCAATCAAATTTTGCTAGATTTTTTTATCAACAAGATCATTTATAAAGTAATGAAATTTAAATTTCCTTGTTTCTACATGCTCTGTAGACACTATTGCAAGACAGTTGAGTCTGTTGACCTCAGCAATGTTTTAATTTATTTTAATCTTGAAAAGCCTCTTTTACTTAATGCGTAAATTGTTAAAAATATCCTCAAAGATGTAAAAGCATTTGAGAAGCCAAGGGGTCTCATTTATAACAATCATAGAATTTTTATAGGGTTTCTGAAACAATAGTTTTTAATACTTCTATTTCTTTGACCAGCATATAGCTATCTACATCTACATCTTTTATAGACTTCATCTGGTCATTATTCTGAATCATTTTTACATCAAGACAATTTCTAGTATCGGTGCATGTTCCTGATGTTTATTCTGTGGAATCATCTCGAATTAACTTGTCTAGCTTTATACAATATCTGTTGAAAACAATGCACCTCAAACATTTCTTTCTAGTTACTTATTGGTACATCTGCATACTCGTAATTAAATATCCTTTTTCATGTGGTTCCCAAAATCCTTGAATGACTTCTAAATCAATCACAAACTCTGTGGCTCCAACTAAAATTTGTTTGAAATCAGGGTAGCTATATTTTGTCAGCATTCTAAGAGGTTTCTAAATGATCACAGTACTTCCTTTTGGACATTTTAAATTTTTCGTTATGTGTAATAGCACAGGGCACGATTGCTTCAAATCAATCCAATCGTATTAAAGCAAGCCCTGCCTTTCATAATTATTCTTTACATATTTTCTATCCTTTTATGCATAGTATTCCTAAGGTTGTTGTTAATATATAAAATAATCCTATTTATTATATATATATCTGTATGTCCTTGGTTGTTATTCCTAACTGCTAATGTTAACTGTAACCACTCATGTTAGTTAATCACATTGTTGTCATGCTAGTGTTGATGTAAGTTTGCTGTTGAACTGTTCCCAAGTTCCTAAGTTTAATTCAAGTAAATACAGTCAAACTTCCTCATATCAAAATTCCGCTCCAATCTTATAGTTGTCTTATGATTATGCATATCATTTTAATTCTTTGGTGAACTGTGAGGAGTTTGGTTTCACAGACATTTTAAAATTTTATGAAGTAACCAAACAAATTTTATGAAGTAACCCTGACTAGTAACCAAAATTTTTTGGGTCGATATAGACAGGTAAATCTACTCAGGGCAGAAAAATTGTGGGTATTTTGCATCTTTCACATTCGATGTTATTTCATTGAACTATCATTTGGTAAGTCAAGTTTCAGTAGATATTTAGTTCTATTAAACCCTTCAACTATTTAAAGGAGTTTTTCAGAAACTTTCAAAATTTGTGGGCTTCTTTTCACAAGAGAATATCTGTGGTAGATCTTCTATTTACAGCTTCTGGTTTTAATTGCTCTTAACTTGCTACAAGAATAAGCAACAAATTTATAGCCTGAAAAAAATTTATGACCTAGCCTCCCCATTTCTCTGTAATCTTAATACAATGATTTCTGATTCACAAAGTCTGTTGTCAAAGAATCTGTATGAAGAACAATATTTGTACCATTGTGGTGAGATGTAACTCCAAAATGCCAGTTTTCTCCCTTTGATTCTTCAGTTTGCCTGTAAAGAAGCTATACACTGCAGGCATGAAAGATACTTTATATGCATAGCACTGAAAATACAGGGCATGGAAAGCACCCAATTATTTTAAGCATTTAGTGGATTTCTATTTTTAGATTTTTGGGAATATTATAAATCTCCTCTTGCTTCTGACTAATATGTGAGATTTACTTCACTTTTTAGTTCTGTAGGAATAAATATAGATAACAGAAGGCTTCCAACATGTAAACAACCAAGGCAAGAAAAAATATTAGTAATTGTTTGTCACGAAATCAGATAATTCCGAATTATGTCCTGTACCTTCTTGAAAATCTAACATGCCATGAGCATTGCAATTAAAAATGGTCAGAATGTGATTTTATTATACATAGGTATAAAAGCAGTTCTGTTCACAACTTAATACAAATTTATGTTGGCATATTCATGGTGTCATGGGGCATTTTCTTGCACCACATTTTATACTTTTATATCTGATCTATTTCTAAGTGATGATTTTGTTGAGATACCTGAAAGTGGCTCTGAATTTTATAAAAAATCTTTTAATGAAAACATGAAGTTCGTAGAGAAAGTTAATGAAATTTCAATAAAATTTCTGTAAATTCTCTCTCTCTTATACTCTGTAATCCAATCACAAATGTTATAGATTGTAACTCTCTACCTCAAGAAATGAATAGTTATATTATAAAAGTTCTAAATGCTCCTAATCCAATCCCTATACCCCAGATATCCTGAGTTTCTTGATTTTTTTGCATTCTGGTATAAACTCAACAATCCATAATTGTTAACTGCCTTATACTAGTGTGTAAATATTTGATACTCCAGTAAGATTTATATAAATGAATTTTGAAGTAAAATTTATTTTGAAAGTAACAATAACTTGTTTGTTAGGCAATATCTTTTTCTTTTTGTCACATTTGCTGGCTATAAACACAATAAATGTTTTGCCAGTATCCTCACCTGAGCTTATCTGTACAAAATATAGAAAAATTACTTTTTCTGATTCCTGTCAAGTGTATTACTTTTAAGGATTTAAATTTATTATTATATATGTGTGAAATTTCCTTAATTTGGAAGATGGGAAAGGAAAAATAGTTTATGGGAAGTAATTTGTAAAAAGACCATAATATGTTTGCATATGAATTAAACAGTTTAAATTTCATTTTGGTAAATTAATGTGGCTGCAGATTTTATTTACTTACACTTTTAAAAGATTTAATTCATGGGAGCATTACTGTTCTGTATACTATGAATATATTTTTCTTAAATTACTGTTTTGTTAAGTATGGTATTAAACTTCTGCTGTTACTCTAAATGCATACATTTATAATTGCAGAATAAAATATTTCATAATCTATCATTAAAAATTATTTATAATATTGACAATTGCTTCTTTATCTCATTGCTAATGGAGAGGTAGGTCTGATTTGCTCTAAACAAGGCGTGTTATATTAGGTATAGCTTAAACATCATCTGATTTCCTGTAGCACTGAACTGTATTGTACAGTTTTGAATAAAAGAATTCCAGTCTATGAGGATATGTTAGAATGATTTGACTTAATACAAACGATGAAAATTGTTATGAGATTACCTTATCTTGTAAGAACAAAATGGTTTTCTAATATTCTCTGAATCACACAGTTGTTTTATTTAATAGCTAGTATAAAGGTAACTTAAGACAATCAGAATGTAATTCGAATTATACTGAATTAATCTAATTTCGTTTTTATAATTTTCTAATTCTTATTCTTAAGTTTGCTAGATTTATAATGAAACTATTTGAATATTATCAAGTTGGAAGAATGTTTAAAAGATAAGTCCCCAATTCGCATTTGTAGTCCCAGTGTACAATTTTATAGGCTTGCATATTTATTTCTAGTGCCTTTATTATGTAGTAGTCTCCTTTGTGCTTACATAGCTCGCTGAGTAGATGTATGCAAAGCAAAATTGGAAAAATATTTGCAGTTCTAATCACAGTCTTAAAGAATGTCATAAATCTCAATTATATTAAGTCATAGATTTTCTTAAGTGCTGCATGGACTAACATCCACTGTGAATATAATAGAAAATAAAAACATTTTTATCCATAGAAATGCATAAAGAAGCATTATTAAGAATGAATTTTGATTTTGAAGCTTATGTAACCTTGAATATTCATCCGGCAAAATAGTGAAAATTAAAAAAAATAATGACAAATGAGAAAGACGTGCCGAAATCAAGATAAATAAAGTTTTTGGAAAACAAAAATTAAAAAACAGAATTTTTTTTTTGAAAAATTGAAGTTTAATTAAAAACCTTACATAAATTTAAATACTCCCCTCCACCTCCATCCTTAAAATATTTTTTTATAAAACATTGGTAGTAAAAAAACAGGAAAATGTTAGAAAATTAGAATACACCAATATTTTTTTTTAATATAGAAATACCAAAAAATACCATTTTTTTTTCAAAAATACATTTAATTTTTTTTTCCCACTGCAGAGGCACTTGTCGTCAGACATTCGCCATTACTACGCCGCAATTTTTACTGCCCATATTATTGTGGGGGCACCATATAGGCGGACAGCATTACCCCCTATGAAGGGACGACACGAACGGAGGCATTTTTCGTGGCGCGACGCCAGGATTCGATCCGAGCACCCTCAGCACCGAAAACCACCGCGCTGTACCACTGGGCCGCCACAAGCCCCCACATTTAATTATATTACCATTTTTTTTCAAAAATACATTTAATTAAATTACACTGTGATTAGCAGCAATCAGCCAGCACTCCCTCTTGAAAACTTTTTTTATTCTGAAAATTAAGATTTACAATAGGAAAATATCTTTGAAATGTACAAATAAAGCATTAAAACAATTGGTATTAATTCATTAATCATTTATTACGGAGCGGTAAAGACCACATTTGAGTACGAAAAAATCCCGGTCATAAACAAACACCCCGCACGTCATAAAATGAACGAGTAAAGTTACCGTAGTTTCGGAGGTTACCTCAGAGGAATTTTTATTGCCCCACTTCTTGCATCGGTATGAGTATCGTGCTTAAAATTGATTTTATGAGTAATTTTTAAGGAGCATCGCATGATAACCATGTAGATTTCTTTTGTTTCGAATTTTTATTACGTGTTAATAATCTTGTAATACAATATTTAAAAGCAGTGATGGGCGTTAAATAAATTGACAGCATGTTCTATGTCCTCATCAGTGATTGGCTTCAGCCAGTTCGCACTAGTTCTATAGAACCGATGCGAACCGACTAAATCCCACCACTGTTTAAAAGGTGTTAGTCTGACAATGATCTTATCAGCCGTGTATTCCTGACGTATATTTCATAGATTACAAGAGGTCCACAGATGCTGTTTTGAAAATGTTAAGAATCACATAAAAGCACTATTGTACAGTAGATGAACCCAAAGAAACTTGTAGAATTGATACTATTGCAAATTCTAATGTATTATATACACAAAACTAAACTCATTGGCGCAACAGTCCCATGTGGACCAAGGCCGACGGTACCCATCTCCGCTTTCTTGACCGTGGACAGCATTTGTCTCGGTCAGATGATCAACTTCACGTGGGACCTGCAGAGTATACTTCCCAAGCATGCTTGATCCTCGTTTTATCGACCCTCTCAAGGGATGAAAGGCATGAGTCGACCTTGCCCAGTCGCAGGATCGAACTCGGGACCTGTAGTGTGGCAGCTTGAAGTTTTAACCACTACAACGCCGGGCTTCTATATACACAACATTCAGATTAAAATAAGCAGAGCGTGGTGAAAAATATCTGTAGCCAACAAACTACAATCCAAACAAACCCATATGTCACACATTCTTTGTTGTTTCCTGTAATAATTGTATATATTTTCTTACATTTATAAACTTTTTAATCTGATGGCAACCGAGCTTTTTCATCAGATGTTCATCTCTGGAAATTTCTCGGAGCACTAAACTAAATAATGATGAAATTATTTTTAATTATGGATAACTAAAATGAATATGAAGGGGAAAATATTAATATTACTTAAACGTTATGGATCGGGCCGATATCCGTATTTTGAATATCCCTACAAACCAAAACATATCAAATCTGCGCGTTATCATCATCTACCAGGAAAATAATAAGAATGGTTAAGGAACCTCGTACCCAAATTAGAATAAATTTAAAATCCTTTGTAGTTTAATTTATCCAGAACGTCATTTATAACATCTTAATATATAGATATCATTTCGTAGCACAAATAAACTTTTTTATATTATGTTCATTTCACGTGGTAAATAAGAAAAAATGCGTGATGGTACAGTGTTAATATATCCCATTGAAATTCATTTCTCCTTTCTTTGCAGGTTCTCGGTACAGATTGTTTGATGCAAAACTAAAATGTTTGTGGTGTCTGCAAATTCAGAAAGTCAACGTATTGGTGGCAGTTACAGTTTTCTAATCATCACGTAAAGGAACGTCGGCATGCCAGAAGAACAAATTTCGCGTATTTCCAGCGTAAATACACTTAGCAATAAATACCATTCCTGCGAGCAGAACCCTACTGAAGACGAAGGTGAATGCACTCCATGTGACACTTGTATAATTAGTCATGTAAAAAGTTCCAGTGCACAGATTCCCCCTCGACCCGCAGAAAAAATTTCCGAATGTAATTTATCTGAAAGTACATTCTCACAGTTAGCTGCCATAAATACACATCAATCGCACAACATTGATAATCCTGTCTGTACCCATACAGAGAAATCGTTCACTTGCTCTGTATGTGGGAAAATATTTTCTAAACAGTTCCATTTGATAAGACATCTCCGCACCCACACAGGAGAGAAGCCTTTTGCCTGCACTGTATGCCATCAAAGATGTTCTGAACAGGGTCATTTGAAAACACATCTCCGCACCCACACGGGTGAGAAACCTTTCCCGTGTACGGTTTGTGAGAAAAGATTTTCTCAACAGGGTGATTTAAAAAGACATCTTCGTGCACACACGGGAGAGAAACCTTTTGCATGCACTGTGTGTAAAAAAACATTTTCTGTACAGGGTGATTTAATAAGACATCTTCGTGTACACACGGGAGAGAAACCTTTTGCTTGCACTGTATGTAAAAAAGCATTTTCTGTACAGGGTAATTTAATAAGACATTTCCGCACCCACACGGGAGAGAAACCTTTCGCCTGCACTATATGTGAGAAAGCATTTTCTGATCAGAAGGATTTTAAAGCACATCTCCGTACCCACACGGGAGAGAAACCTTTCGCTTGCACTATATGTGGGAAAACATTTTCTTATCAGAAGGATTTTAAAGCACATCTCCGTACCCACACAGGAGAGAAACCCTTCGCATGCACTGTATGTGCGAAAACATTTTCTGAACACGGTAATTTAAAAAGGCATATCCGCTCCCACACAGGAGAGAAACCTTTCGCATGCACTGTATGTGGGAAAACATTTTCTCAACAGAGTAATTTAAAAACACATCACCGCGCCCACACAGGAGAGAAACCTTTCGCATGCACTGTATGTGGGAAAACATTTTCTCAACAGATTAATTTAAAAACACATCACCGCGTCCACACGGGAGAGAGGTCTTTCGCTTGCACTGTATGTGAGAAATCATTTTCTCAACAGGATAGTTTAAAAACACATCTCTACTCTCACACAGGAGAGAAACCTTTCGCCTGCACTGTATGCGGGATAACTTTTGCTGCTCAGAGTCCTTTAAAAACACATCTCCGCATTCACACAGGAGAAAAACCCTTCGCATGCACTGTATGTGCGAAAACATTTTCTGAAAGCGGTAATTTAAAAAGGCATCTCCGCGCCCACACAGGAGCGAAACCTTTCGCATGCACTATATGTCAGAAAAGATTTTCTCGACAGGATGATTTAGAAAAACATCTCACCCACACGTGAGAGAAACCTTCCGAATGCAATATGTGGGAACATTTTTTGATCACGGTCATTTTAAAACACATCTCCACATCCACACGGGAGAGAAACCTTTCGCATGCACTGAATTTGGGAAGACATTTCCTGTACAGAGTAGTTTGATAACGCTTCTCCATATCCATGGAGGAAAATCTTTTAGTCTGCTCGATATGGGAGAAAATGTTTTCTGAACTCGATCATTCGAAAAAGAACATGTTTGTTCCGACACAGAAGAGAGTTCTTTCATCTTCAGTGTGAAAGCAAAGATTTTCCTTGCAGTGTGCTTTGAAAATTCGTCTCCGTACCCATACTAAAGAGAAACCTGCCAATTGCACTGTATAACAGATAAGATTTTTTGCAGAGGGTACTTTAAAAAGAAATACCTTTTCTTCCGCAGGGTATGAGATAGGCTTATGGCTTGAGAACAGATGAAAAACGCATCTCCCTACCCATTCAGGCATGTAACAAACTCTACCGTGTGAAACTGGATTTTTTGTCGCAAAGAAATATTTTTGTCCCACCGACGTCAAAATGAAATTCAAACTCAGATTTGATGGTCTTTATTTTGAGGAGATGTAGCACGCAATTATGTTTTGTAATTAATTTGGTGTTTTATTACAATAATTTTTTTAATAATATATCAATGCGATATCGGTCATCACCTCCGATCAGTGAGGGATCCTTGATCCACCAAAGTGATTGAAGTAAAAAAAAATCTGTCATTATACCTGTTTGTACTACAGGAAAGGATGTCAGGAAATGTCACTTATGCAATACATCTTGTTTTTGTTTTTGCATAATATTTAATTATAATTTTTAAGATTTAACTTTTTTTTCTACATCTGCTGTGTTCTGTAAATGAAATAAATATGAATAATGATATATAAATAAATGTTTTATACCTTCATATCGCGACTGGATTAATTTTCGCTTTTGTCTCTCTTTTAAATTAATCTAGCTTTTAATATTTTATTAGAAGGATTTTGTGTGATGTTCAGTCAAAGTAATAATTAATGCATGGATCATCTAATTATAGTTATATATTTTTTTATATTAGATATCGTCTGAAATTTTTAGGTATGAAATATATAATTTTAACTTTAAACTCAGCTCTTGAAAAATGTTTAAAATTTATAAATTACACCAAGTCTTGTCTATCGAATAAATGACTATTTACCGAGTCTTGCAATATATTTGAACAGGACATGTGATCATCTGCTCCCACTGTGAGTGGTACCGGTAATCGGGGAGGAAACCTTTGGACGTGACGTTTCACATTTATAAGACGAAGTCTGATTGGTATTTAAAGCAAAATTTTGTGAATTTGTTTGGTTAGCATTTTGCTGGACAGCTAACATATGCGATAAATTTTGTGTCTCACTCAAATTAAATTTAATCTTGTACGCAAGAACACGAGTGTATCTATAATTCATAAGAATGTGAAGTCATCAGTTCGAAAATATGATTTGCAGAATTAACGTGGTCTAAAGGAAAATGCTTGTCTCCTTTGGAGAAATTTCTAAACTTTAAGAATATCATTTCGAACTTACAGTTATCCATATTTGAAGATAAAACATCTGTGTCTGTAAAAGATTTAAATCAGTGATTGTGAACCACTGCCACGGCACTTTAGTGTGTCGCGAGATTCTTTAAGTGTGCCGCCACTGAGAATTTTTTCGTATGCTATTTTTACAAAATATATAGGTACAACAATCAATTATCCAACTAAAATTCTTTAAATTAATCTTATTATTAGTGTGCTGCCAAATTTTTAAATTATTAGAAGTGTACCGTAATGAAAAAAAGGTTGAGAACCACTGATTTAAATTAATGTTTTTGAAAAACCCATTCAAACAAAATGTGAATAACTAGTGGATATTCCGATTAAAAATGAAATTGATGAAATGTTACTTTTAGGTGAACTAGAACAGGGTTCATTAAGAGAACTTGAATATCGCAATTTCTGAGGTGTTTTATTTTCTTTCAAGCCAAAGACTTTTAAAAAACTTCATTAAGCTAGGATTTCGCTTTTTTGGGGTTCCCTCCCACCGCATGCTTTCGAGGTAGGGACAGTAATAGGTTGGAGGGGGTTGATCTCTATTACGCCATGCAGACTGCAGACAATGTGGCGTTCGTCTCTTATGAAGTGTGGGAAAATATATGCATGACGGACAGGCCCAGATTTCTGCATGGGCAAGTGGGGCACTTGCCCAGGGCCACCAAAATTATGGGGCCCCCTAATTTAGTATAAAGTTGTACATAGTTTTGAGAATTTGTTTTTTGGTTAATATAGTAAAGGGGTGCAGTGGCGGATACAGAAAAAAATCCTGGGTTTAGCACAGTACACCCACTATAGTGAAAGCATGCTTACGTGCATAAGCGTTTCTGGTTTAATTATTTTTTTTTGGGGGGGGGGGGAGTTGTAATACCTCCAGACTGTGATTTATTTTCAATTTCAAAAGAAAATTTCATGAATTTATTTATTTACATTAAAAAGTAAATTAGTTAATTAACACTTCTTATTAATATTCATTATTTTCTTCAAATTTTTGACTTGTCGGTCGAAATTTTTTTTGAATTTCTGGTCCCGATTTAAGGGAGGCCTGGGTAAAGTGTCCCACATGTTCATGTGGAAATCTGGTCCTGAGGAGGGGGGACATCCCCCCTCTGGATCTGTCTTGAAGGGGGCCCCCAAAGTCTGCTTTGCCCAGGGCCCCGTTGTGTCAAAGTCGGGCCCTGATGACGGAAAAAAGTAAATCAACATCACCGGAAAAATGAAATGAAAAGTAAATCTGCGGATAATACTCTGACTCAGTTGACTTTCAGAAATAAAAAACCTTTTTTATTTTCGCAGACAGCAAATGAAGGCGAGAGTTCGATCTCCTGTTCTTAGAGACGATCATAAATACTCGCAGTGGCAAAATCCCGCAACATAAAAAAAAAATTAACTTACTGCGGTTACAATGTCCCCCCGACATATATCTACTGATCAGTGGCTCTTATTCAAGCAAAATTCCTCCAGCTGTACCTTGTGGGAGGGGTTATCGATTATTCTCATGGAAACGAATGAGATGACAACGAGCATGTTTGCTTTCAGTTCCCCGATTAACCTACTACTTCAATGTTAATTGGAAGTGTTAGTTAAAATTTTACCCTGGATTCATAATTCAAGTGAGAACACCGCCATTAGAGCTAATGAAAATTTGAACAAATTAGAAAAAACATCACTCTCTAGCCAGGAATCGTAAGCAAGTACTAGGTTTAGGCTACTGATAATAATAGGGCGACGAGCTGTACGTTGAAGAGATCCTAGGGACGGTCTACAGATCCTGAAGAAAGTTTTCTGTTGTTCTGGTGTACATATTCATATTGCATTAGTAGGTAAATTCGAATGTAAAGATGGTCGGTGTCATTTTGTTTCTTTCCATGGGAATGATCCATAACCACACTCGCATGCCATGGCCGTGGGAATTTGGTCTCGATATTAGATGACGTTTAAATGCTCTCCCTCAAATAAATACGTCAGGAACTTTCGCCAACGACAGTGCAAAATACACTTTTCTGTGAGCTCATGAAAAATGTGTGATCCTAGAAAATAGAAGAAATGTTCTGAACTCTCAAAATTACGAGCAAATGACAGTGAAATTTTGTTATATGGACTGAACATGCGAAAAAGAAGCAATTTTAACAACAGAGAATTTATATAAATTCAAATCGATTCATTTAATTAATTAATTACTCATTAAAAACAGTTTAGATAAAAGATAAATGCAAACAACTGGTTGTCGAATCTTTAATTTAATATTATTTATTCAGACTGCTTTGGAGTTGGTTTTTGATCACACGATTTTTTTCATAGTTGACTTAATCTCGGATTTCATAACTATATATGCTGGAAAATATATTATTTAACGGATATGTTTTATAGAGTTATAAATTAAGAATGGGAAGAATAGGAGGAGGGATAAAAAGCGGTTTCTCGGAGGAAAGGGAACTTCTACTCATCAAGGAATTAAGTCCTATATTTAATTTTGCCCGAGAGCAGGAAATTGTTCACTGATTTGTACTCTTCAGCCGTAGCGACTGAGAGTTAATGTACTTCCGCAACATCTTGCAGTGTACAGAAGGTTCGAACGCACTGATGGCATTTAGCGTGAAACTCCAAGTTTCGTTCGGGATAATGAGAAAAGGAGGTGGCTTTCTCTCCCTTTTCGCCGGTTGAATATCATGTTTGGGCTAACATCGCCATTCGATTGGTTTTGAAGACTGAAGTATCCATATCGTTATTATCTAGCAAAACGCCCACAGGGACATTATCGTTCGTAATTATGTTTAGAGGATCTGTCTGTTTGATTCCAAATATGTTTGAGTTCGCTATTTTAATTTTGCTCGGATACCCCTCTTCGTCAGTTCGAGCCGCTTTGCCAACACGTACGGTAAGATCCGGGTTAATTTCTTGTCACCAGAAATTTGTTTTGGTGCACTAGCCCGTGTGTTTTTGTCTGCCAAACAGAAGCGCTCTGCCAGCTGCCGCCTCAGGAGGAACCGCAGAAGGAACAGAATTCCCGGAATAGCTAATGAGGGAGGGGGAAGGAGGCTCTACGCTCGGACGCGAATTCTACTCTGCCAAGAGAGGGGAGTGCAGCGCGTGTACCTGATTATATTTCATTGTAGCATCTGCTTCGGCAACCCTGACCTCTTTGCAGTCCGCCACTTTGGAAATGTTGAGATTGAACATCCTGTAATTGTAGTCAAACAAGGAGTTTCCAGTCAAGATTCCATATATCTCCTCGCGAGTCATCGTATAAATATCACTCAAGGTCCTTAGCGTTTCAACGAAAGGTGAAAGAACAAGCGTAGGGATAGAAAAGACGTTAGTAGGAATATTCTCGGAGCGAGCACTCGAACACACGTCCACACACATTGCCATCTTGAACGGCTATGGCTAGGTACTACAAGACTTTGACTTTGGTAGCAGATAACAATGATTTATCACATGTAACTGACTCTCATTATTTGTTGGTCTAATGGCAACGGTATCGCTGAAGTGTCTGTATTAAGTATTTATTGCATTGAATTCTGCAGAACAGCATAAGTCTCACAAATTTTCAATTCAATTCAATTCTGCAGAATCTTAGTAGTTAAATGAAAAAAGTGGTGCCCTTGGCGACAAACTTTCGCAGCTTTTCGGATCAATGATGGACTAAAATAACTCTATAGATGCTGCTAGAAAAATGTTGGGAAGCAGCTATTCAAGTAAGTTTAATTTATAGGTAATTTTTTCTGTATTCTATGACAGTACTGTATTGTTAAGATGTTGAAAATGATATTTATGATTTCTACATTTTCCGCTATTTTTTTATGTGAGTGAAGCTAAATTCTAATACAATTCGTATAACTATTAAACCATTAAAAACTGTATGTTCAGGCATGGTTTGTTGTTTTCAGTAAATAAGTAAATTAAAACCTTTTCGTCGATATTAAACCTTTTATTATTAAACTTTATTAACCGATTATTAAACCTTTTGGTACTATTAAAATATACACTCCATGATTTCAAAAGATTGCTAAAAGTTGTCAATCTTATAATTTTATTTACAATTTATATCCCAAATTTATAAGTGTATTATACAAGTCAGACATAATGTATTTAGCAACTTTGCTGGTTATGAGTTATACAAATGATTTTGAACTGTTAATAATCACAGTAAAAGATAAAGTATACAAGGAAGAGTTCCATATCCTCTGCCATTCGGTTAAAAGTTGTCAAACTCCACCAAGTGGAGTTATCTTTATAAGAAATTTAGGAAAAATACCATTTCACACTGTTTTAAAACTTTTAACCTGACAATCAACACTTTGTATGAAAATTCAAAACTAAGTAGCTAATAAAGAACCGTAGATTTATTTTTCGAAAGAAATATTGAATACAGCATTCATCAGGATTAAATAATTAAAACAGTCTAAATATTTGCAAAGTGCCCAAAATTTATCAGTAATTTGTAGAAAATGTTGTTGGGAATCAATGTATTCAAAATACAAGAATTTAATATTTTTAAAACTGAAAAACTAGAAAACGGACATGCAAATTCTTCAAGAAAAATAGACATAAAAGTACAAAAATAGTGAAAAAAATAAATGAAGTTCATAAAATTAACAGTTTGTAGCAAGATAATTGCAACATATATAGAAGAATGAAAAAAACAATGACAATAGTATTACTAGTGTTTATTGAGAACAAAAATTTAAATTTAAAATATTTACTAAGTATAAAAATCAATTTATAAAACTAAGAACAAAATAAAAATATTTTAGGAAAGGGTACAAAATTAACTAAAAACATAAATTGTGAATCTTCATTTGAAAAATTAGATTTAAAAAGCACTGACAAAGGCAAAATGATGTAGGGGGAACTTGGGATACTTGACCAAAGGCCTTTTTCTCAGAATGGTGAAAGTTTTGTAAGTTGGAAGTAGCATCACTCCTTTCCTTACAGTTAGCTGACCACATGGTGAAAATAACAACTGAATCATTGCATAAGTTTTTAAACTATAAGACAAAATGCTCCAAAAGTAATTTTTTTGTGCTGTAAATGCTGATGTTATAATTTTTTTTGTTTAAAGGTAAGACTTTTTTAATTGGTCATTTGTTTTGTACATGATTTTAACAATAATAAAATGTATAATAGTGTTAACCCTCTGAAGGTCAGGCCAAACTTCTTTTTCTTTCTATGAATGGCCGAAGCCTCCACTATGAATTTTCTCCCCAATGGTCCACAATTTCCAATGCAATTTCTTTACAAACGGTTTCCTCAAAAATTGCTTTCCCCCCTCTGCTATGCTGCGGAACGAATTTACCCTCCTCCCTCCTCGGAGGGGGAAATAGAATTCTCAGGTTCTCCCCACTTGGGGTCAGCTGACAAAAGCAATTGCAACATCTGAGTTTCGTTCAGGGAGTGTTGTTTGTTTGCGAATCTTTGCCTCAAATAATTTTATGTCACATTTTGTAATCTTTTTAAAGGTGTTATAAATATAGAAAATCACAAATTGAACAGGTTAATCTCAATAAATTTTTTCTTAAACTAAATAACTTGAAACTGTAATATCAACTATTAACACATCTTAATAGTTGATATTTCAGAATTCTTAATGAAAGTTGAATCTAATAAAGGAATTCACAAATTAAACAGGGTTAATCTCAATATTTTTTTTCTTAAACTAAAGAACCTCCAACTAAAATATCAACTATTAACACTATCGTTATATCATATCTTAGGCTATACTCAGTCTTTTAAAATCCGTAAAAATTAAGCAAATTAAGGTAGACAAAAAATTGACTTAGTACACTTGACTACATGCATTAATCCTATTTATTGATTGATTTTTGATTCTATGAATTAAATATTATTAAATATCACTTAGGTATCTTATTATTCAAACTCCGGAAAAGAAAAAAAAACTTTTAGCATAGGTAACGAAACAGGGTGTCTAGCAGTACTGGGTCGCAAAATCCTCCCCCCCCCCCATTTTTCCTTTGCTATCTATGTAGCAAATTAGCCGAAACTCGTCCATCAATGAGGGAGAACTAATTTCTCTGACCAGACCTTCGAAGCCTATAATGTCTTATAACAACATTTAATTCTTTTATCTTGTAAAATAGGTCTTTGTTCAGAACTATTTTATTTTTTGTGTTGTACTAATTTATTTTATTTTTAATTTATGGATTTTCAAGCATTTTACAAAAAAAAAAATTATAATTAAAAACAAACAGTTTTTTTTCAAAAACCTTAATTTATTTTCAAATTACAAAAATGTGAATGCCCATTAATAATTTCCAAGTGAAATTTGAAGTTTCCTTTAAGAATTGAAAACTTGTTTTTTTTTTCTCCCGGTTCACCATCTAAATTTCATAGTCTCGTGTAAATGAAAATCCCACATAAATCCCAATTGGATGAATAATTTGTGAAATAATGGGGTTTAAAATAAAGGTACCTATACAAGGCTTTGGAGGATTAGTTAACTAGTTAATTCCAGGTAAAAAGGGTTGTAAATGAAAGGTGAATGACGGGAACAATGGAAACAAACTTGAATTTAAAATAATAGTAGAACAACTTATTCCAGTAAATATTTGGCTATAATAAAAAGAAAATTAAATAAATAAAAAAAAAAGAAAAAGGATTTCGGAACGTTTCCCCTCTGCCGCACATACGAGTATTAGATCATTTTATTCTCGTTTATTTTGTAGTAATTTTTGTTTATTTGAAAATATTATAAGGAAAAGGTTGAATAAAATTCCCGCAATTTTAGGTCAAAATGCTAAATTCCCGTATAATTCGCGCATTTTTCCCGACGACAAAAGCTCCCGTATAATTCCCGCACGCTAGAAACCATGTTTCAAGATGGATGTTTACCGTAAACTGAAAACCAAGAACTAAAAGACGTTGTAAATAAGGGTTCCTAATGAAAATAGAACATGAAACAAATGTTAATAGTATGAGGGGCAAAGGTTTGCACTGCAAACCTTTACCCCTCATACTATTAACATTTATTTTTTGCGGGAGTCATGGGGTAAAGGTTTTCACTGCAAACCTTTACCCCATGACTCCCGCAAACTTTTACCCCATTTTGTGCTGGTTCTGTTTTCGCAGAATGGACGCCGTTGTATTTGAGTTAATCCAAAACTTAAGGTATGATTTAAAACAGGGGTGTCAAACTCGCGGCCCGTGACGAACATTTTTGTGGCCTGGTCTATATATTGGCACACAATATATATTAAAATACCGACGCAGAATTATAATAAGATAGGAAGAATTCGCTAAATGCTTTCTTAATTATACTCTTTTTTTGCTATTATTAAACAAAATGCGTATATTTATGTTGAATATACTGTAATTAGGTAAATAAACATACGTTTGTATTAATATTGATTTTTTTTTGCGGCCCACCTATAGTTAAACCTTGTTTGTTTGGCCCAAGTTAGCCTTTGAGTTTGACACCCCTGATTTAAAAGGTTATTTACCACCCTAACACGTGAGAATAAGCATAAAACAGTTCGAGAGTTTGAGTGATGCTCAAAATTACTCAAAAGTTGCAAAAAATTACATTAAAAATGACGAAAATAAGCTTATCTCATTTTTCTCTGCTAGAGAAGGTCGTAACTCCAATAGCTTTCACGAGGCAACTGACTGGAAGTATATGAATGCACTGCCTACCTGATTCCCCCTAAAACTGTTCCTGG
>OU015499.1:126686139-126761139 GCA_907164885.2 Dolomedes plantarius | reverse complement strand
GACATTTTACGTTGTTCCCCCCCCCTTAGCTTTATTACTGCCCTTAGCTTTATTACTGCTACCCAACAATAGAATAATACATACACTATATTATATAAAAAATACCGGTGGCCAGACTTGTTTTTTAAGGAATACGAAGCACATTCATAAACACCACTAATATTGATAGGTGTTTCCATTATTTCGATAACCACCTGTATATATATATATATATATATATATATATATATATATATATATATATGTATGTATGTATGTATATAAATATGTATATATATATATATGTATGTATGTATGTATATAAATATATATATATATATATGTATATATATATATATATATATGTATGTATATATATATATATATGTATATATATATATGGATATGGATATTTACATATATTTCAAAGCCTCGAACTGGACGTTTAAAAAATAAAAACATAGGTTTTTTTTCTGTTTTGTTTTTTTCCCCAGTAGTCGAAGCGTCTCTCAATCAAATACAAGAAACCAGAAAGAAGTAGATTTTGAAATTTTTGTCACTTATGGGGTTTCTGCAATAAGTGATTCAATTATTTTAAATGGATGTTTGAAAATTTATCTTACTAAAACAGAAGATTTGATAACCTTTAACAAATGGACATTGTCAAGGTGTCATTTTAGGTTCTATTTTGATGTCACAAAATGCAAAAAAATCCCCTCCCCTATCATCCCAGAATTCTCATTGATCTTACCATAATAAGAACGATCAATTTTCAAATCAATCACTTGTTGAATATTACTTCCCCTTAGTTTTGCTTCCCAAGTATACAGTAGTTTTTTATTTTTTGCAACTTAGCGTTGATATTGTATATAAAATAACAGAATATGATTCATATAAAGACTAAGATAAAGACTAAGAAGGTATTTCTGTTAGTAGACATAATTCTACGGACCTTGTTAAAGTAAATATAAATTAGATGAACATGATACTTTAAAAAAAAAAATTCTTTAATTTTATTTACTGCTAGGAAAATTATATTATATTTTAATTCTCAGTAGTTACAAAGCATTTTACAGAATGAATATTTTAACCACATGGTTTGATTAAAATTTAGAATAAATAACCTAAGAAGACATACCCCATTGAAAAAATTCAAACCGGAACAGAAATAAATCAGAAAAGATTAAATAGAAATCAGAAAAGTTAAGTTAGACAAGAAAGGCAACGTTTAAATATGAACTTTCAAATAATTATTTTTTAGACCTTTGATTTCAGTAAAATATTTTCATGTATTGCTTGCAAATATTTGCAAGTTTCATGTAGAACTGCCCAAAAAATGCTGTGCCTATTTAATTATTATGTGCTACGTGTTTAAAATGATTTACTTTTGTATCCTAACAATAAATTTTTAATCATGACTCAGTTTATATGATTAAATATAAAAATTTCGAAACTTATCTGAAAAAGTTTTTGTTTCAGTCTCTTAATTTTATAATTTCAACACCAAAGTAGGTCATTTTAAAGGTACATCATTACTTTATAATTTAAAATTTTTTGAGCTTTATAAAATGATTTTAATATACGCTAAGTTGCAAACAATATCCAAAACAAGAATAGATAAAAATTTAGGTTAAAAGGCGCAAACTGATATTCCCGTAGATAATCAAGCTGCTGGTAGTTTAACAAACATGTAAAAAGTGCGTGTGAATCTCCCTAAGGGAACGTCTCGAGTCCATTTACGGCCCTGAATGGACACCATTATCCATTGTACTCTCAACAATGCCCCCAGACTCTCCTATCTGCAGCTAAGGGGGAAAAGCACAATCGTCTTTTCACGGCTGTGACCATTCAGACGCACCCCAAGCTGAACGTGAGATCACGTTCGTGACCATTCAGAAGCACTCAAAACTAAACGTAATTTCACGTCCTTGACCGTTCAGGCGACACTAAATCTGAACGTGATATCACGTGTGTGACCGTCAGAGGGTTAATCTACTTATTTGGAAATGGCTGCATTTTAGGATTATGTAGTAAATATGCAACTAGGGATACTTGACCCAAGTCACCTAGGGATACTTGACCCAAGATTAGGATTATTTATTTTGTTTTTTTCTTTCCTTATGGATGCCCCAAAAATCTATATATATAAAAGAGCTTGTCTGTTTGTTTGTCCGCTATAGAATCATAGACTGTTTCACCCACCGGGACCAAATTCGGCACAGTTAATGTTTTGGACCCGAGAAACTTAAATCAGGAAAAACGAAATTTGGGGCTCAATTAGTTTTTTTTTAAATTAATTTTTTAATGTTTTTTGTACTCCCGACAGAGGTGCGTCTACCCCCTGTGGTTTTCCCTCAACCAGCTGCGTTAAGAGGAGTGGTTTGAGAATGACGGGGGGGGGGGGGGAATTCTAATGTACGGGAGAAAGAGGGTTGGGAATGACCTTAAAATCAGACGAAGGTCCGCAGGCTCAAAGTTTCTTTTTTCCTTATTGTTTGTATATCATTTCAGTAGAAACGTGCTAAGCGCATTCTGTCTGGCCAGATAAACATGAAGAGCGGGAGTAGCAGCCCAGTACTTTTTTGATGGATTGCATGAAATATTTTATATCTATATATATACCCGGGCAACGCCGGGCTATAATGCTAGTATAAAATAAAAGAGGGTGCTAAACCCAGAGAGGCTATTCCTTCTGATATTTTGGAAAAAGCTGTGGGAAAGGTTCTAGATGGTGTCCCATGTCATACAGTAGCCAAAGAATTTGGTCTCTCTAGAAACACTTTAAGAAGGTATGCCAGAAAAATCCAGGGAGGGTAAACAACAAATTTTGTGCCATCATATAAAGCAAAGCAAGTTTTTAATGAAAAAGAAGAACTGTCCAACTATTTAGAAGTTATGGCTTGCATGAATCTTATTCTGGAACTTGTTTAGGCACATAATGAACATTCAGACTGCTAATATTTTGAACTTTCTACAGTAAAAATTTAAATTGGGCATATTAATATTAGAATTATGTAATAAAAATTAAAAGTATTAACCTTAATGTTAATTTTGTTCTTATGTAAAAGTGTTTTGTTTATAATTTTAAATCATACTCCCAAATCTATGACTTGGGTCAAGTATCCCTATACATTGGGATACTTGACCCAAATTGAAAGTTTTGAATAATTCATCTTTTACTACCTTTACAATTATCACTTCAGAATAATAATAAATATTGTGTAATACTTCATTAAGTATATATAGACTGCATTTACACACCCATAAGTAATGTAAAAAAAAAATTAACAATCAAAAACTAAAAATTGGGTCAAGTATCCCTAGGCCCGTATGCCGATCAAACACTTACGAGAGCAAAGCTCTCGCAAAGCCCCTACCTTCCGCAGAGGGGTCGCAATCGAGATGCAGATCAAACAGCAAAAGCTTTTTCTCTCGTAAATACGAACGTCACGTGATCAAAACTTGCGGCTAGTAGGGAGCTCTCGTAGACTCGTCTTTTCTCTCGCAAAGCCGGAATAGTCATTCGCTTTGCGAAGGAGAAGGATGTTATCCCTTTCTTTAAGCAGGGAATGGATATTACAAGATACGGATAATCCACTTGAGATGGAAGATGAAGTTTTTATTACAAAAATTTAGACTGTGCAAACATGAACTTATGTGTTTATTACATTTTTTCTACAACATCTTCAGCATTTATGAGCTCTAAAAGCTTTTTATTTCTGATTAACAACTATTTTTGTCTTCCATTATTTTAATTAATGTTTCTAAATTTTGATTAATTTTTAGCAGAATTCCTTGCCGGGATGTTGTTTCGATTTCTTGCACCATAGTTTTTTGGGTTTGAAGAGCCTCAGCTTCAAATTTGCTGCTTCTCTTTTTCTTTTTAAGGCTAGATGCTTCCTGCCACGTACTGTTGAACTGTCTAGAAAATAATAAAAAATACATAGTAAATGAGATAGCACATGAAACAGAGCTATTATGTCATACATAAAAATCAACATATGTTATTTCATAGAAGTTATTGTCACAGATTATATAGTAAAACTGCAAATAATTATGAAGAAGAGTTCTATGCAGGCATTTACATAAAACTATGTATGTTACGTAAAACATACAATTGTTTGATTTCTATAAAGTATGGTACTAAAAAAATTTTAATTATCTCCAACAATTTCAGTCTGAAATTTATATTTTAAAACTTGTTATAAAAATTTGATTTAAATTTATCAAAATCCAAATAACTTACTTGATGATTGAGCAATATGCCAAGACTTTGTTTCTGCTGTTTTAGTGGTAGTTACAATCTTAGGTATTGTAATTCACTTTGAATAACAACAACTTTCTGGGGGGGGGGAATTAATTAGTATAAATAGCAAATAATTTTACTTTAAATTTATTTACAAAATTCAAATTTTCCAAAAGCATTATGAAACAAACATTCATTTTGTTAGTTACAATAGCTATTTTTTTCTCTGGGATTTTTCTTAGCTTTATGATTATTAAATACATAGTTGCATTTAACAATCATAAAGCTAAACATAATTCTGATATATGACTGAGCATTGGCAGTAATCTTTTGAAGCACAATTATTAAATTTATATTTGCTATTTAAGAGTACAATGTCATGGTCTCAATCCCCACCCTCAAATATTAATAATGCGGTGATCTTTACCTGGTAACAAAGCCTCCTGCAACAAAATATTTTGATCTTTGTTTAATGATTAACAGCATTTTTAAAAATTTATAATAAGATTTATAAACAAAAATAGAAATATGATATTCTTGTACACAAATGCCAGAAAAGTCTAACAGAACATTTTTAGTACTTAATTGTCCCTTAAATATGCATTAGGACATTTTAAAATTTTGCTTTAATTAAATTTATTTATGATAAATATCTTGCAATGTAAAAATATGATATATTATAAATAGCATTGAAAATGATTAAAAGAAATTCTAATAAACAGGTAATTAAATACAAAATTAATAGTTTACTTACCATCCATTTTTTTCTGTTTTAAAACAGCCTACAAGTAAAAAAATAATAATAAAATATTAGGATATTGCTAAAGTCAAATTACATTTTTTTCTTTTCAAATACAACTGAAATTACTTACCAATGCAGATGAATAGAATGACTCATCAGTGATGCCTTCACTGCACTTTTTTCTCGATCTCCTCTACTGAAAAATTTGATGTCCTTTGAGACAATTTTATCTACAAAATGTAAAAGAAACAGCCACGTTGATCGAAGTCAAAGCGCGGGTTTTTTCCAATACTGTATACTTTTTCTTGAACCCCAACGCAAGGAAGCAATTAAAATGCCGTGTTTGAGGCAGTTCAGTCGGACGGTTTCGCTAAATTGACCGTCGAATCCCCCCCCCCGGGTTAGGGTTCGTGAGGGACCCCAGCTCCCGCAAAAGGGAGGAGAAAAAGGGCGTGGCCTGACCATATAGGGTTTCCTTACACATCTTGACTTCATCATTTGCGGAAGCGCAAATTGTTTGATCAGCATAGCTAAAATCAGTGCTCACCCCCTACTCTCGCAGACACCCCCCCATTTGCGGAACGAGAGCCACAAGTTTCCGCCGTTTGTTCTGCATACGGGCCTAAGACTATTTCCCATCTTATTGAACGATAGTCTCGAACAATAAATAAAAGCGAATGGAAGCAATGTAGCCTTGTAAGACTGTTTTCCACCTTATTGAACGATAGTCTCGTACAATGAATAAAAGCGAATGGAAGCAATGTAGCCTTGTAAGACTGTTTCCCACCTTATTGAACGATAGTCTCGCACAATCAATAAAAGCGAATGGAAGCAATGTACCCTTGTAAGACTTTCCCACCTTATTGAACGATAGTCTCGCACAATAAATAAAAGCGAATGGAAGCAATGTAGCCTTGTAAGACTGTTTCCCACCTTACTGAACGATAGTCTCGCACAATCAATAAAAGCGAATGGAAGCAATGTAGCCTTGTAAGACTGTTTCCCACCTTATTGAACGATAGTCTCGCACAATCAATAAAAGCGAATGGAAGCAATGTAGCCTTGTAAGACTGTTTCCCACCTTATTAAATGATATCATATATTTTGAACAGATTAAAAAATATAAAGAAAAATATTAAAAATAGATAATTATCGAAAGTTCAGAGTATGTGTTTTAATTAAATAATTCAGTATGATATAAGTTGAATTCACACTATCCGAGACCACCTCCCCTTTTTTATAGCGACCTACTGTTTGCGCACCCCTGAATCAGTGTACAGAAAGATAAAAAATCGTTTCCATTAACTTCTCAAAACGTCAGTTTTCTCATTTTGTCGAAAAGAAAGGACATGCATATGTTGTGGAAAATGAACAAAAATAACGGAGATGAAACGTCAATAGGATGCTGGATTTGAGCTGCAAAATCTAATCAATCGAAAGAGAGTAAGTCGTCTATTATATTTTAATATCAGCTTTTAAGTTTGTAAATTTACAAAGGGTTGTTAGGTTCGAATCCCGACGACGCCATTCAATACTTCAGTGTGTAGGCCGGATAGGATCTGAAGACCGGAGAGTCTTTCCATGAGATCAGAGAGGGTGGAAGAATGTACTAGCCCACCAGATGTCGCGCCTGGAGGAGTTCAGTGTAAATCGGGTTGGCAGACTATTTACCTGCAGGGATTCAATCCGGGAAGGCCGTAGTGTCTACGCCGGGCCCTGTCTGGCACATTGGAAATTGGAAGGCAAGACCGATAAAATTTATCGGTCGCCGATGATCCATAGTCCTTCCTGAGGTGTGCATACAAAAGGCGAAACCCGGGTCTTGTATGTTGGACATGTACATTTTTGTTGAATGCTGCGCCTCTTTGGGACTCCTTATGCATTTTCCCATCTGGTTTTCAAAGTAAAAAAATTCAAGTAGTCTCTTCTAACGAAACTACCGCGGGTTTCGTTAGAAGAGACTACCTGAATTCTACTATATGACTCTATAAACCTGAATTCTTCTGAATGACTACCTGACACTAATTCTATAAAAAAACATATAGTAATATAATATATATAATTAGTGAATAGGACCAGTTGGCGCCCCTCTGCGAGTGACGCCCGAGGCATGGTAGACCCCCCTTGCCCCCCTTGCTACGCCACTGTTCGTAGGCTTCTATGTTTGCTGTTCACTTTTCTTTTGCGTTGGATATATATATATATATATATATATATATATATATATATATATATATATATATATATATATATATATATATATATATATATATACACATACATATATACGTTGGAATACTTATCGCTGCTTACCTCTTCCCTTTTTTTTTTGGGGGGGGGGGGGGGACTTTTTCTGTTTAACTGTTTACTGCTACTGGGTTTGGCGCGCTGCCAAAATTATAACTCGCGATGATACTGAAATTTTGCTTTCCGGAGACCGTTATTGAGGAATGTAATCCTACGTTAAAACTCAAAAGGCTATGTGGGAGTTAAATACAGCGTCCGGAAAGTGTAGAGGACGTGTCATCAATGGAAGGGATGGGGTAAATTCGTTTAAAGCAGACTCTATTATCATTGGTTCGTAGACGGTATATGTGCATATTTTGGTGCATATTGGTCGAAGGAGAATAGACGAACCGACTTCATTTTGTTTTTGTTTCTTGAGATATTTAGCATTAAGTCTCCCATAATTACATTCATTTATTAATATTTAGAGAATCAGATTTTCCACTGTTCTTAATTTTCTCTCTCTTCGGAATCTGGCGCCGGGCAATTTCTGAAAGAAAAAAAAAGAGCAAGAGATAATCTAAGAAGACATCACAAATTTGAATATATTTAGAGTTTGTGTGAACATTAATTTAGTGCTTTGGTACCAGGTACACAATATGACTGATTTTTTTCTCCAAACATTCTTATTTTACACGCAAAAATGTTTTCGCTTTTATTCTTTAGATCTCAGGTGTTGTTCCCAAAAGTGCGTCGTATAAAGCAGGTATCCTAAGGCCTCTTGCAGACGAGGCACATTTCTTGATCCAACTGACTTGCATTGTTTATTTTCATGTAGTTGACTGCCGTGTGAGGTTCTTTTCACACGAGGCGCGGCGCCCAATTCAAGGCGAAACCTTCTCTTCTGGGGTTGTGGCAACGCTTCGCCAGCAGCTTTGTTCAGTCGCGTTTTCGCCTGCGTAACAGGCGAAAACGCGACTGAAAAATGATGTGGAAGACAGTTTACTACATTAAATTATGTGTATATATCCTATCCATAGGCCATACTTTAATCTACACCTAAAATAATTACAATTTTTCCCATAAAAATATTTTTCAGGCAAATGTATTGTAATCTACAAAAAATATCAAAGGAAAAAAAATTGCTGTAAAAAATTAGTGATATGTACTTAACTAAATTTAGATAGAATTTGTATAAACATAGAAGATATACATCTATACAAAATTTTAGCAATTTGGGACGATTAGTTTTGAAGAAATAGTGCGCACAAGTTTCAAAATAACAGTTTTTAGAAAAAACCATTTAAAGTTTAAATTTTCTATAAATTACTTTACTATTAGCTTTATACATTTGGCCATAAAATCGGTTGTAATATCGACTTCATTTTTTTCATAAGATTCCTTTTATTCCATTCTTCATAATTAAATCATAATAAAAAATTGAGTTTTTTTAAGGTTTTAAGGTGATTTTCCTCCTTACATTTTTAAATTTCAAAAACTTTAACTTAAATATTATACCTTTCTTCTACCAATACCTTTCTTTTACACCAATTTTATAACACAATATTGGTCTTTGATTTATAATGATGTAGGGGAATATAGATTTAAGAAAGCATCATAACATGGCACTCAGGTTTTTACTTAGAAAAATACAAAATGTATTATTTTTATATTTGCTCTGCAAATTTTTTAAATCGCATTTCTTTTATTTGTAGGACCACTATACCTCATTCTTACTTTTAAAAAAAAATTATAATAATTAAATTGCACACCTGAAAGGGTTAATGCAAAAACCTCCCTCATATGAAAACTATTCAAATTGTAGGCATAAGGCGACGTTCACATTTGCGAATCTAGATAAATTTAATAAATAATGGGTAAATTCGCGCAATTTGGTGCTCCCACATATATTTTTAAGTGTAACAGTCATAACCTGTACTAATCGATGTAATGCTGTTTGACAAGTAATGTAAAGAGAGTGACGTATGTCACCATAGAAACATCAAATAAGCAACCAATGATAAAGAATTTATTTCGTTGAAATGACCAAATAAATATTTCTGTTAATTTTTTTAATGATAATGCCGCTTCTCAATAAATTTTTTAAAAAATTCTAAAAAAGTTAAAAATGTTCTTTTAATTTTGGAGTTTTTAACCACCATTAACAAAATAACAAATGAACTTTTAAATTTGAATGGTACCGACTACTTTATTGAGCAGGCATCTGTATTTATTTATATCGATATTTGCAAGAGGACTGGGACGTCTGCGACAACTAAGAAGTTGGAAATTTGGGCTATTCTTTTAAAGCCCATATCTTATACAAATATGCATGTATCATTATGATTTTTTATGTTAATTTAGTAAGACCTTTATGAATATTTTAAGATTAAAAAAATTCTTTTTGGATTGAAAGGTAAATTTAAAATAACAATATAAACAAACATACTTTTCCCCCTGAAATTTTTGAGGTATTCACTTTGTAACACTTTTTCAAAAATTTAGTGAAAATCTTACCTTGAAATCTTGTGTGATGATCAAACACAGTTTATTTTATATAGTTAACCCATTTAAATCTTTGTTACACTATTTTAAATTTTTTTAAAAAATTATAAATTTCACTTATTAGAAATCTGCATATTTTTGTCATACATTTTCACCATTTACAAAAATATCTTAAGGTTTAAAAATAAAAATATAGGTTATATTGATACAAGAGCACTTATTCTATTGACGTTTAAAATTACAGAGATGTACTTGCAACAGATTTTGCAGAAAGTGTACCATTACATGAAAAAATCACATTTTGAGAAAAACGCAAAAAATACTTTCCCATTATATGGGATTTAAATGTATGTTTACATTTTTAAGTTGCTAATAATTGTTGTTAGAGTGTCAAAAAGTACATAAATTATATATATTTGTAATCTGCAGAATCTGCTCTATTTTTTAAGCCACAAATTCAAAAATAAATTTTTTTGAAGTCGGAATAAAATTTCCGTGCCAATTCCCTCCAAGCTTCACCCCTTTTAATTTTATCGCTATATTCATCACACCTCATATCCCATATCGCGGGACTAATACGAATTTCTTCGATGAATTGTTCCACATTCAAACTTGCAATTGAAACGCTTTCCATACTGAACTGAGCTCATGCAGCTAGGCGGCTGGTGTGAAGAGCGTACCTTCAGTAATGTGTTTTGTGTTGAGTCTACTCATCGGGATGAGAGCGCCAGCGGCACAAGTGCCAGATGTAAAAAAGTCTGGGCACTGAATTCACTCCGTGTGAAAAGGTTTCGGCGAATCCCATACATTTGCATGGTGGCTACACTCCTTGACAGCCGCCCGGAAATCAGTTTGATCAACTACCGTAATTTCGCACGTAAGCGCCGCGGCGCATACGTAAAAAAAAGTTCAAAAATTGTTGGGAGCGGCGCTTACGCTGGTGCGGCCTTTACGCCGATTTCGGATTTTAAAATCTTTTCAGCTTGCACTTTTCTACTAAAATTGAGTCTAACGCATTACTTGAACGGGCGTTTATCACTGCGCATGCACGAAGTTCTTGACTAATTTTTGAAAAGAATGACAATGATGTCATACACACTTTGGCGACTACGCACGTACATTGCTGTCGTTCTCTCTCTTTCTGCGAAAATAGTTTTTTCCTCTTACTGTGAAACTATTTAACAAAATGGCTCCAAGACGCAGAAACAAAAGCTACTGTGCGAATTTTAAGTTGAATGTTATTACCAAAGTAGAAGAAATCGGAAATAGAGCAGCACGCAGAGAGTTCAGTGTTGATGAACGCTGTGTTCGGCGATGGCGCTCCGAAAAGAAAGTTCTACTAAAAATTTCGAAAAGTAAGATAGCACGCAGAAGAGGGAATGCTGCTTAGCCTCAACTAGAAACTAGCCTTGAGAAATGGATTTTATCCCAGAGAAGTAAGAGCATTCCAATATCAACAGTAAAGATACGTTTACAATTCAGAGTTAAAGCGGCATAGATGGAATTAGACGATTTTTAAAAGCTGGATCCAACTGGTGCTACCATTCATGAAACGGAAAAACTTCTCCGTTCGGGCCCGCACAACCGTGGGACAAAAATTGCCTGTTGATTGGGAGGTAAAGAAATCTTCTTTCCTGAAGTTTATAGGGGGCCAATTAAAGGGCAACAAATTTTCCACTGATCAGGTAATCAACATGGACGAGGTACCTTTGACTTTCGACTGTCCTCCAAGCAGGACTGTCAACAAGGTTGGCGAAAGTACAGTGAGTATTGTTACTACCGGTCACGAGAAAACGTCATTTACTTGTGTCTTGTCTTGCACAGCAAGCGGTAAAAAACTGAAACCTCTGTTGATTTTTAAAAGGAAAACTCTTCCCAAAGGAGAATTTCCTAATGACGTTGTGATCCGTCCGAACGAGAATTGATGGATGAACGAAATAGTAATGCGAGATTGATTGAACTAAGTCTGGCGGAAAAGGAAAGGGGCCTTTTTTCAATCCAAAAGGGCTACTTATAATGGACTCGATGAATGCCCACTAGTCAGAGCCTGTTAAAGTTGCAGCGAAGACTGTGTCTGCAAATTTAGCGATAATTCCCGGAGGCTTGACAAAATTATTTCAACCACTTGATTTGGCTATAAATAAAGTATTTAAATGCCGAATGCGAAGTCTCTGGGAATCGTGGATAAATGAAGGCATACTTTCCTACACAAAAAGCGGAACTATGGGAAAGGCAACTTTCGTAGAAGTCGCGAAGTGGGTCTCTGAAGCATGGAAAGGTGTCTCCATTAAGACAATAATTTCCTGTTTTAGAAAGGCGGAAATAACTGTTCCCAATGCCAGCGACGATGACAGTTCTGACGATAACAGTTCTTCCAACGATGAAGATCCAGATGATCCAGATACAAAAATTCATCCAGAAATTTTGTCACTTTTCAATTCTGATATCGAAGATGAGGACTTTGATGGTTTTGATTGATCGGTAATTCTTACCAGTATATCTTAGATTTTCATTTTGATGGTTTTTAGTATTACCTAATATCTTTATTACTTTTATTCATATTTGTATACTTTATGTGTTTTGCCCGTTTGATGTTCCATGATTACGTTTCTTTTTTTCTTTTTTTAATAATTTATCACGCGTTACTGTGAAATAAAAATACGTTTGTACAATTTCAGGTGTCATTCTTTTTTTTTTTTTGTTGCATTGTACTACGTTAAACGTCTAGTAGTACGTAACATTTCATTAAAAAAAACAGTTTTAAGTAAAGTAAATCTTAGCGGTCAAAATGACTACCTACCACGCTTATAGGTATGGGGTGTGTTAGGCAGAGGTTTTTAAAAAGAAGCAAATGTAGGGTTTCAGAATTCATTTTTTTATTAAAAGTCATCGATACTAGCTTTAGTATACAGCAACGAAACATAACAGAAATAAAATATATGCAAGGGCAGTAACAGAAAATAACAGCAACGCATACAAACCGAGCGAGAGAGTGAGAACGAACAACACACTGACGAGTATTTTATCTGCCGACCACGTATTTATTGTGAAAGCCGGAAACGGGTGACTCCCTCGTACGGCTACTACGCATGTGCAGCACGCCGTCTCGCGGGCTGAGCGATGAGCCGAGGTTTCACTCGAACACGTAAGTGACAAGATTTGCATATGTGTTTGGGCTAACAGCTTGTCATTCGGAGCTTCTAGTGTTAAAGTGTAAAGTAATAAGAGAAATATTTAAAATTAGAATTATACTGAATGCATTACATTAAAATGTATTAGTTTGTTACAGAAATAACTTAAAATTTCTGCTGCTATCTTAATATTTGGTTGCAGTACGGTAACTAAGAAAAATTTATATGCGGCGTTTACGCCGGTGAGGCGCTTACCCCGATTTTGTTTTTCTAAAAAGAAATTTCAGTCCCTGCGGCGCTTACGGTGGGTGCGGCGCATACGTGCGAAATTACGGTATGTGCCTCGTCTGAAAAGGGCCTAACCGGCGCGGCGGTCCGAGAGAACCGAAGAAGTGGTCAGCGAGGTCAGGAATAATAAAAAAAAATTGGTTTCATCGTTTCTAAACGACCGCAAATATAAACTATTCTTTTAAACTGCAAGCAAAAATTTTTTAATTCCCGATTTTTTGTTCCAATTCTGTAAATTCCGCATTTTGACGTTTCGGGTACGAAAAAAATGCTTGTTCAGCTTAAAAATTTCTTATATTTTTGTGACAGGGACTCGAAGCGCCACGGCTATTTCGCAGCTAGTTCAAAAAAAAAAAATACAAGCTGAAGAGTCGCATTCATTTTTAAGTTTTCGTAGGCAGTGACGTAGCGAGCATAACTGGCGCCCGGGGCACGATACCTTTTTGGCGCCCCCCCCCCGAAAAAACATATAGTAATATAATATATAGAATTAGTGAAAAGGACCATATGGCGCCCCTCTGCGAGGGACGCCCGAGGCATGGTAGACCCCTTTGCTCTCCTCGCTACGCCAATGTATGTAGGCTTCTATGTTTGTTCAGTTTTCTTTTGCGTTGAATATATATATATATATATATATATATATATATATATATATATATATATATATATATATATATATACATATATATACATATATATATATACATATATATATATATATATATATATATACATATATATATATACATATATATATATATATATATATACATACATATATATATATATATATATATATATATATATATATATATATATATATATATATATATATATATATATATATATATATATATATATATATATATATATATATATACACAGTTGGCTCTCTGTTTAACGACTTTCAAGGGACCGTGAAAAATCATCCTTAAGTAGAGATCGCCCTTAAACAGAATTTGTGAAAATATGACATTTCCCATAACGTCGGAGGGGCCAGGACTGGGAAATATCGTCTTTAAATAGAGATCGTCGTTAAGTAGAGAGTCGTTAAACAGAGAGCCAACTGTATATATATATATATATATATATATACATACACTACCCTACAATAATGGACCGGACGCCAGAGGATTTGCTTAAAATCTGACTGAATGTCGGATTTTATGTAAATCCAGTTCTCGCACGTGACTTGTTAAGGTTAAATACGATACGCGAAGTGGTAACGTCGTTAGTTCTGTGTGAAATTGTGACAATATGTCGAAACGAAAGAAATTTAGTGACTTTGAAAGAGGTGTTATAATTGGTTCTCACATTAGTGGCAAGACTATTCGCGTAATTGCGGTAGAATTATCCCAGTCACGGTCAACTGTTGGTGATGTCGTGAAGAAGTAGAAGACCACGGGAGTTGGGACACGAACTGCACACTTTGGACGTCCCCGTAAACTCGTCGAACGGGATCGGCGTGTCCTGAAGTGTGAGGTTCGTAAGAACCGCAAGAAAACACTCCAAATCATCAACAGTTAGTTTCAACAGTCAGCAGTTGTTACCTTGCACCCCAATACTCTGCGGAAAGGACTGCACGCCCTCAATATCCACGGATGTGTTGCCGCAAACAAACCAAACATCACCCTGTCCAACAAACCCGGCAGATTTGCTAGGTGTTTGCAACCTCGCAACTGGATTATGGACCACTGGAAAACAGATTTCTGAACCGACGAGTCATGCTACTCGCTCGTCCAGTCGGATGGGAGTGCTTGGGTTTGGCGAATGCCAGGTGAACGTCTGTTACCCGAGTGCATCGTTCCAACTTTCAAGTTCGGTGGTGGTGGTGTACTTGTTTGGGGGTGTTTTCCGTGGTATGGCCTGGGACCTTTGCATGTTGTTCCTGGTAAATTGAACGCCGACGCCTACATGAATATTTTAGATAATCAGGTTTTTCCTACGCTCTGGCTATTTTCTGGAATTGACGAATGTTACTTCCAGACAACATTGCTCCACGTCATGTTGCAGCCTCTGTCAAGTAGTGGTATAAAGATATGGATGTAGAACGTCTTCTCCTGCCTGCTCAGAGTCCCGACTTAAACCCCATAGAATATTTTGTGGGACGAGTTAGAGCGACGTCTACGGACTAGGGAACCACGTCCGAAATCTACAGCTGAGCTGGCGACATTCTTACAGCAGATCCTGTTCGCGGACGCCAGATGTTGAACTCCTCTAGGAAATTAAGGATATCATTTTCAGAATTCTAAACACACGTAATGCTATAGTTAAAGTTCCAGATTTAGCTTACTGAAACACATCACATTTGTAGACGTATTACATAAAACTAAAATCAAAAGAATACGCCGTAAAAACTAGTTTGTGTTAACACCACAACCTTTTTCTTTATTCTAAAAAAACTTGTTTAGAAAAAAATAAAATGCTGCCACATTCCGAATTGGAAGTTTTACTCGGTAACAGTTTTACAATATGACGTTATAACAGTTTTACAATATCACGTGACTTATAAACGTTTAGGAAACAAAAATGTGAAATATAAAGTAGAATCAGTCATCTCCTAACAGGGTGAATGAAGGCTTTATACAGTAACACAGTAAGGCCATGTTCATATAGAATCCGTTACGAGTAACACTCACAGCGGCGGATTTTATGTGAACTGGCCCTAACAATGTGGTTTTAATCGATAGACGGCTGGTACGAGTTAAAAAATATTTGGTGGAACCTTTGGCTTTCATAGGTTTCAAAACTAAGTCGTCGATCTGGGGGTGCCAGTCCCTCTCCCCCCTCCCGCTAGGAATTATGATTTGCTTTTGACTTTGATTTTAGTAGCAGATAACAGTATTAAATCCCAGGTAACTGCTTCTCTTTATACAGTCACTAATCCTTATTTAAAATCATTTGTGGCAACGGAATCACCTAAGCGCGTTGTTTACACTGCTTATTGCATTGAATTCTCCGTACCCTTATTACATTACATTAAATATAATATACCCTTATTACATTACATTAAATATAATAAGGGTAGAAACATTCGCACCCTTTAAAAAGAGATCAAGGACTGATCTTGAAACTAGATAAATAAACAGCTATTAAAGTAAGTTTTATTTACTGTCATTTTTCTGTGTATTGTATGGCAGAACTGTTTTATTAAGATGTTGAGAATGATATATATGATTTCTATATTTTACGCTATATTTTTGTGAGCGAAGCAAATTGCTAACACAATACGTACACCACGCTAAACGGTGCTTAAAGGTGTCAAACTCCATCAAATAGAGTTCTCCTAATGAGAAATTTAGAAAAATTCCATTTAACACTGTTTTAAAACTTTTAACCTGACATACAACAATAAGTAGCTAATAAATAATCCCAGAATATTTTAAGATAGAAATATTAAATGCAGTATTTATCAGGTATAAATAATTAAATCAGTCTAAATATTTGTAAAGTTTCTAAAATGTATCAATCGCATGTAGAAAATGTTGTAGGGAAACAATATATTCAAAATACAAAAATTTTATTTTAAAAAATATTATAAACTAGGAAATAAACATGTAAATACTTCAAGAAAAAGAGTCATAAAAATGCAAAAATTGTGAAAAAATAAATGAAGTACTTAAAATTAAAAGTTTGTAAGAAGATAATTTCAATGTATATAGAAGAATGAAAAAAAGCAATGACAAGACAACAGTATTACTAGTGATTTTTTTATGAATAAAAATTTTAATTTAAAATATTTACAAAGTATAAAAATCAATTTATAAAACTAAGAATAAAATTTAAATATTTAAGGAAAGGACACAAAATTAACTAAAAGCATAAACTGTGAATCTTCATTTGAAATATTAGATTTTAAAAACACTGACAAAGGCAAAGTGATGTACTAGATGCACTCAGACCTGGAGTAAGACCTATAACCAGATTTCAGTAACCAAGTTCTCATCATCTGGATGGTATTCCTTGAAAAGGAACCCATCATTCCTTGAAAAGAAAACAAACATGTTATAAAAGGAATTCAAAAATTTTCATTGACTGAATGTATAATTCATTATCTGAAGATCATCTTGAATTTCATTGGCTGAAAATATCTAAGTGATCATCATTAAAATTCAATTAGTTGAAACTGAACAAAAAAATGTGACATTTCTATGATATAATCTCTGACCTTTGGTGATGTAAGAACAGAGTTTAACTGCAAGAGGTTTGCAGCCTATTGAACCATAAAACTAAATTATTAAAATATTACAACCCAAGAGCAACAGATCATAAACAAAGTATATACGTATACACTACCTACCAGTAAGTATTTGGGACTTCTGTGATAGAAAAGAAAAACAAAATTTATTCATATTCAATAGTTGGTAGAGCCTCCGTGAAAGGAAATTACAGCCTCATCCCTCCAGGGCATGCTTTCCACAAGTCTTTCTATGACAGCTAGTGATATTTTCTTCCACTTAGCTTGGCGAATACATGTAAGTTCCTTTACCAATTTTGGACGGTTATTGCACCTCTTAATTCAACAATCCAACTCATCCCAGAGGTTCTTGATACAGTTAAGGTCTTGACTCTGGGCAGGCCAGTCCATTTAGTTAACCCCATTGTCACCATACCAATCCATGGTAGACCTCCCAACATGACAGCTGGCGTTGTCATCCGGGAAATAACAGGGGTCCAACTCGTAAAACTGTCACAACATAGGAAGCACACCATCATTCAAAATAGTGCAGTAGGCATCGGCATTGAGCTTACCATGAATTGGGACGAAGGGTCCCTGTCCATACGAGGAGAAACACCCCAGACCATAATTCCATGTCTGCCGAACTTTATTGTGGACACAATGAATTCTGGCAGGAGACGTTCTCCAGGCAGATTCCTGTCCCAGATCCTGCCATCCGAATGGTAGAGGGATTGATTTGTTCTCTCCAGAGAACACTTTTCCATTGATCTACGGTCCACTTTCGACATGCTTTGCACAACATTAACCGAGCAGCACAGTTGGACTTTGTGAAGAAAGGCTTATGGGTGGCAGCACAGCCATGAAAACCAAGCTGATGCGCTTCCTTACGGATGGTATTCATTGAAACAACACTCCCAGATGCCTGTTGAAACTACTGGAGTATGTGGGCCATCGGTTGTGTGTGGTTCTTCCAAATTTCTCTGGACAGCACTCTCCCAGTTTTGTGGATCTGCCGACTCGTGACACCTTCCGACAATCACCGCTCACCTTTCACATCTGAATCACATAGGCCATTGTTCATTTCGGGTAATTCAGCTCGCTAGATATGTCCCTTAAGGATCGGCCATTTCTGTGACACCCAACGATTACACCTTTCTCAAAATCAGATAACTCTGAACTTTGTGGCATCTTAATTGCAACTAATGCCAATGATGTTTCCTACATGATATTTAATGACGGAGGGCATGACTTATATCTGGACTGCAGATATTGTCATTTGCATGGGTGTCAAAATACTTATTGGTAGATAGTTTATAATCACCAAATTTGAACCCATAAAAATCTAGCACTTTTTGGAATACACATTTGTTTGGTGATTTTTAAATTTAATTTCACGCTTAAATAATATAAAATTGTCAAAACATCTAAAACTTATCAAATTTAAGAAACTATCATTTATGTGCATTAATTTTTTTTAAATTAAAATAAAATCTGTATAGGGTGAAATGGGGTTAGAATGCAAAATCATATAGTTCCACTTTGAATCTAAATAAGTTTTTAACAAGTTGTTCTATTTGTATGAAAATTTGAATATATACTTTTGGTTATGTTCTACATTTATAGTTTTATTTTTTTTTTAAATCAATATCCAACTTTTTTTGCCATAAATATTTAAAGTTTTTGGGCTTAGCGTTTTCACTTGTCCCCACACTTGGGGCAAGTGAGAATGTGGGTTGCAATAAATCATAGTTGCTTATAGCAAAATAAGTAGATCAAGGGAAAGGATAAATATTTCATGCCTAACAAAAATCTATTTTTTTTTCCACATTTTTTTCATTGTGGAGGTATTTGTTGTTCAATTTAGCAGTGTCAGCAACGTCTGAATATTAACAAAATAAAGTATATTTGTATTATTTATTTTAGAGTAACAAATGTATGTTTAATGTTCAACAGTAAATTAAGAAAGGCAAAGTAAAATTGTTTTCCCTTTGCCTAGGCCCTACTGAATGTTGTAGGACCAAAAAGACATGGAAAGAATTAGTTCACCATGGCTTCCAGGCCTCAGCTCTTCCAGGAACACTTATAAGTTATCATCTGATACAAAAGGCAACTGAGAAATAGTGACAACAGAATTAGAAATTCAATATATTCACACACAGTTTGTAATGTCTTCTCCACTCAGATTCAAGAACAGTTAGTCTAAACAAGTTAATTTATTACAATTCACTTCTTCATACCTACAATAAAAAAAAACTAGCTTCAGTTAGATAACTTACTATTTCTGAATGCTAAGGAATTAAAAACAATCATTAGCTGTTACAGAAACATGGCAAAAGGTGGTTGATTTTGAATTTTCTCCAGCTAGAAAACATATATTGGAAAGAAAAAGCTATTTATATAGCTGTTATAACACAAAGATAGGTTTCTTTCTGTATATTGCCTGAATCTTTGTGTTCTTGGTCCGACAAAAAAAAATTTAACTAATATTACAAAAAAAAAATACTGAACTAATATTGCAAAAGAAAAAGTTTTTATATATTTTATGTTTTTTCAGTTTTTTAATGAATAAGTGGGTAATTTTAAAATAACTTTTTGTGCTGTGGTTAATAAGTTATGAATTTTTTTTTTTTTGGGGGGGGGGGGACTAGCACTCAAACTTGGGTACCTTAGTTAAAATACAAGGGTTTGGTAGGTATAAAAATTTTCCATTTTATAATTTTTTTTCTGTAAATGAAAACTAGATATAACGGTACAGCAAGAATTTTCCTACAAAGTACACTTGAAATGTTTTTTAAAAAGTTAAAGATTTTAAAGCTTTAAGCCCATGTTCTCACTTACCCCACTTCACCCTACACTGTTAATTTCATGCAAAACTTATAGATACAACTAACTAAATATTTAAATTTTCCATGTAAATTATGAACTGGCACTAAACTTGGTGAGTTTTTACAGCTTGGTACAATGAGCAGCAATCTGCAGTGTAGCCATTGCTTTTTCACATTCTTCTATCAGAGAACTTTTTATTTATAATTATATTTGAAGGAATTTTTTAAAGTTATTTGTTTCTGTATTCATTCAGTGTTAAAATAATTCATGACAAGATTTTAGCAAATAACTTTCATTTTTATCTTTCATTACAGCAAAGATAACTGCATTAGCATTAAATGAAACACTCCAAAATATTCACCATTTTAGGTACATCATTCATTATAATATGCTTGTTTAAAGTTTTAAATAAATGTATTTCAAAGAGGATGATTTGAAAGTAATACTTGATATTTAAAATTGAAATTCATTTTAAATAAAAATTAAAGTTATTTTACACTTCAAAACTCTACACAATTATTAGTATATTATATGTATAAAAATGTTTAATTTTCTCTGCGCTATGTATTCTAAAGATTTCTGTGTTAGAAACATTTCAAGATTTACAAAATCTGTATTAACTGATATTTCTGACTGTTCTTCTGATATTTTTTAGTATAAAAATATTACTTGGATCAGTTAAGAACTAGATTTAAATTATCTGCTCTCTTACCTGCATATTCTTTATACTGAATAGATGATTTGTATTGGCAAAATTTATAACTACATTCCTGCTGTTCATGTCTGGGATAATTTTTTAATACAGTACAACTTTCCAAATCCAGAATCGTTCAGACATGGCAATTCCGGATTTGGGAATTTTCCAGATTTGAGACGTTTTTTAAAAATAACGCTACAAAATTTTAGGAAAAAATTAACACACTTAAAAAAATATGTAAAATGGTTTAATTATTAAATAAATCTGAATACAGAACATATAATTACATTATAATTTAAACCTTTTAGTCAATAATGTCTGTTGTTTAAGTTTTTCCTTATTAGAAATTATTTTTTCTTGAAACCTATATACTGCCATAATTTCATGTTCGGAGATAATATCCACTGTTCTAAGTCTAATTATTTTTTATCTAATGATTTTATCAGGTCTTCCATTGACATTCTTTTGGTTTCGGGGCACTCTGAATCACTTTCATGATCGCTGTCATCATAAACTTTGTTATTTACCACACTATCAATAATTTCAGAATCGCTCAGAGAACTGATGATCAGCACAGTTTTGTCGATGTCTAACACTTCCTGTATGTCCGATTCATCCAAGTTAATGTTGCCTTTATTTGCACATTCTACTAATTCAGCTATTTCAGCTTCTTTCTCAGACACTTGAAAGCCTCAAAATTGCTGCTGTCACTTCGTTGAAAAAAAAGGAGTGTCTTTAACCTATCATTTTGGTAGTGACATCTATCGGTAAAGTAGAAAAGTCAAATTGGCCATTTATTAAAACGTTCCGGATTTGAGACGTCCAGATTCGGGAGTTTGTACTGTATATACAGTTTCATTTCTGAAGATCAATGTTAGTCAAATTGATGTTTGTTATGTTAGTATTTATGTTTCCTACCCAACCCCTCTCCTAAGGGTAAAAAATTTTCTTTGAATAGAAAGTAACTGCAGTTAAAGTGTCAAAAGTGCAGTTTTGAAAATTCTGGTGCTCTATTTTCCTCAGTGCTTTAGAAATGTGTTGTACAATTATGCTGTGATGGAATATGCATGAAATGAATTATATTTCTTGATGGGCAAAAGTTAAAACATGTGTTTGAGGATTATATTACACCATTTTTGTAGAAGATAAATGTGTCTAAAACATAAAAATTTAACGTGGTTAAGTTTTCACTTTCCATGAGGGAAATATGCATGAACATTCTGTATAAAGTTCTTTTATGAAAACTGTTTCAAAAAATTTCTGAATAGAAGTTAATCATATACCAGATTTTCCTTTCCTTTGCAGTAATATACGTAGCTTTGCATCTCATGTTGAACTTTCTTACTCACTATATGTTTTTTTTTGACAATTACTTTACACATAACTTTCTTTTAAACATAATTTATAGAAACCTGATAAATAAAAAATTTCAAGACTTTATGTAAATTTTACATTTCAAAATTTGGAAATTTCTACATTAATTTAATATTTTAAAGTTACAGACTAAAACAGTTAAGTACTTTGCGCTGGAAAATTTAACATCCAAGTTCTTGTCATTCAGGCTTTTGATCAGGGCCAACCTTAGTCCTTGTGAGGCCAAACTGAAGAAATTTCGGTTGGATCCTTCAAAATTCTGATGTACATTAAATGATAAACATTTAATGTGAAGGATAAAAGACAAAAATTAGAATGATAGTCATATTTCCTTTTTTACGTACATTTATAAGAAAAGATACATGAGTGACCGGCAAAGCTGGTCGTGCACCAACCTCCGCAATAGCGTATCCGGAAAATTAATACTACCAAAAACTAGTTGCTGGGATAGCAATCCGCTTGTCCACAAGCAACCCCAGGCTCTTCCACCCGCAACATCCAATACCCAGTCGCCCCCAGGACAAAGATCATCATCACAAGAAACAACACCATCCGCTTGTGGTTCTACAAACGCAGACCATCAAAGAGCCAATAACTAGCTACAAATTAGCGCATATATAAGAAAATTTATAAGAAACTTATAAATAGTTTGCCTGTAAGATTCTTATAAATGGTTTCCATTTATAAGAAAAGAAAAACTAAAAAGTAGCTAGACTTCATATATTTTATTTACAGAACAAAATTATTTTCAATCAAATTTTGCTAGATTTTTTTATCAACAAGATCATTTATAAAGTAATGAAATTTAAATTTCCTTGTTTCTACATGCTCTGTAGACACTATTGCAAGACAGTTGAGTCTGTCGACCTCAGCAATGTTTTAATTTATTTTAATCTTGAAAAGCCTCTTTTACTTAATGCGTAAATTGTTAAAAATATCCTCAAAGATGTAAAAGCATTTGAGAAGCCAAGGGGTCTCATTTATAGCAATCATAGAATTTTTATAGGGTTTCTGAAACAATAGTTTTTAATACTTCTATTTCTTTGACCAGCATATAGCTATCTACATCTACATCTTTTATAGACTTCATCTGGTCATTATTCTGAATCATTTTTACATCAAGACAATTTCTAGTATCGGTGCATGTTCCTGATGTTTATTCTGTGGAATCATCTCGAATTAACTTGTCTAGCTTTATACAATATCTGTTGAAAACAATGCACCTCAAACATTTCTTTCTAGTTACTTATAGGTACATCTGCATACTCGTAATTAAATATCCTTTTTCATGTGGTTCCCAAAATCCTTGAATGACTTCTAAATCAATCACAAACTCTGTGGCTCCAACTAAAATTTGTTTGAAATCAGGGTAGCAATATTTTGTGAGGCATTCTAAGAGGTTTCTAAATGATCACAGTACTTCCTTTTGGACATTTTAAATTTTTCGTTATGTGTAATAGCACAGGGCACGATTGCTTCAAATCAATCCAATCGTATTAAAGCAAGCCCTGCCTTTCATAATTATTCTTTACATATTTTCTATCCTTTTATGCATAGTATTCCTAAGGTTGTTGTTAATATATAAAATAATCCTATTTATTATATATATCTGTATGTCCTTGGTTGTTATTCCTAACTGCTAATGTTAACTGTAACCACTCATGTTAGTTAATCACATTGTTGTCATGCTAGTGTTGATGTAAGTTTGCTGTTGAACTGTTCCCAAGTTCCTAAGTTCCTAAGTTTAATTCAAGTAAATACAGTCAAACTTCCTCATATCAAAATTCCGCTCCAATCTTATAGTTGTCTTATGATTATGCATATCATTTTAATTCTTTGGTGAACTGTGAGGAGTTTGGTTTCACAGACATTTTAAAATTTTATGAAGTAATCAAACAAATTTTATGAAGTAACCCTGACTAGTAACCAAAATTTTTTGGGTCGATATAGACAGGTAAATCTACTCAGGGCAGAAAAATTGTGGGTATTTTGCATCTTTCACATTCGATGTTATTTCATTGAACTATCATTTGGTAAGTCAAGTGTCAGTAGATATTTAGTTCTATTAAACCCTTCAACTATTTAAAGGAGTTTTTCAGAAACTTTCAAAATTTGCGGGCTTCTTTTCACAAGAGAATATCTGTGGTAGATCTTCTATTTACAGCTTCTGGTTTTAATTGCTCTTAACTTGCTACAAGAATAAGCAACAAATTTATAGCCTGAAAAAAATTTATGACCTAGCCTCCCCATTTCTCTGTAATCTTAATACAATGATTTCTGATTCACAAAGTCTGTTGTCAAAGAATATGTATGAAGAACAATATTTGTACCATTGTGGTGAGATGTAACTCCAAAATGCCAGTTTTCTCCCTTTGATTCTTCAGTTTGCCTGTAAAGAAGCTATACACTGCAGGCATGAAAGATACTTTATATGCATAGCACTGAAAATACAGGGCATGGAAAGCACCCAATTATTTTAAGCGTTTAGTGGATTTCTATTTTTAGATTTTTGGGAATATTATAAAACTCCTCTTGCTTCTGACTAATATGTGAGATTTACTTCACTTTTTAGTTCTGTAGGAATAAATATAGATAACAGAAGGCTTCCAACATGTAAACAACCAAGGCAAGAAAAAATATTAGTAATTGTTTGTCACGAAATCAGATAATTCCGAATTATGTCCTGTACCTCCTTGAAAATCTAACATGCCATGAGCATTGCAATTAAAATTGGTCAGAATGTGATTTTAGTATACATAGGTATAAAAGCAGTTCTGTTCACAACTTAATACAAATTTATGTTGGCATATTCATGGTGTCATGGGGCATTTTCTTGCACCACATTTTATACTTTTATATCTGATCTATTTCTAAGTGATGATTTTGTTGAGATACCTGAAAGTGGCTCTGAATTTTATAAAAAATCTTTTAATGAAAACATGAAGTTCATAGAGAAAGTTAATGAAATTTCAATAAAATTTCTGTAAATTCTCTCTCTCTTATACTCTGTAATCCAATCACAAATGTTATAGATTGTAACTCTCTACCTCAAGAAATGAATAGTTATATTATAAAAGTTCTAAATGCTCCTAATCCAAACCCTATACCCCAGATATCTTGAGTTTCTTGATTTTTTGCATTCTGGTATAAACTCAACAATCCATAATTGTTAACTGCCTTATACTAGTGTGTAAATATTTGATACTCCAGTGAGATTTATATAAATAAATTTTGAAGTAAAATTTATTTTGAAAGTAACAATAACTTGTTTATTAGGCAATATCTTTTTTCTTTTTGTCACATTTGCTGGCTATAAACACAATAAATGTTTTGCCAGTATCCTCACCTGAGCTTATCTGTACAAAATATAGAAAAATTACTTTTTCTGATTCCTGTCAAGTGTATTACTTCTAAGGATTTAAATTTATTATTATATATGTGTGAAATTTCCTTAATTTGGAAGATGGGAAAGGAAAAATAGTTTATGGGAAGTAATTTGTAAAAAGACCATAATATGTTTGCATATGAATTAAACAGTTTTAATTTCATTTTGGTAAATTAATGTGGCTGCAGATTTTATTTACTTATACTTTTAAAAGATTTAATTCATGGGAGCTTTACTGTTCTGTATACTATGTATATATTTTTCTTAAATTACTGTTTTGTTAAGTATGGTATTAAACTTCTGCTGTTACTCTAAATGCATACATTTATAATTGCAGAATAAAATATTTCATAATCTATCATTAAAAATTATTTATAATATTGACAATTGCTTCTTTATCTCATTGCTAATGGAGAGCTGTATGGCACTGTATGGCTTCTATATACACAATTTGAAAAATTGAACTTTAATTAAAAACCTTACATAAATTTAAATACTCCCATCCACCTCCATCCTTAAAATATTTTTTATAAAACATTGGTAGTAAAAAAACAGGAAAATGTTAGAAAATTAGAATACACCAATATTTTTTTTAATATAGAAATACCAAAAAATACCATTTTTTTTTTCAAAAATACATTTAATTATTCTTTTTCCACTGCAGAGGCACTTGTCGTCAGACATTCGCCATTACTACGCCGCAATTTTTACTGCCCATATTATTGTGGGGGCACCATATAGGCGGACAGCATTACCCCCTATGAAGGGACGACACGAACGGAGGCATTTTTCGTGGCTCGTCGCCAGGATTCGATCCGAGCACCCTCAGCACCGAAAACCAGCGCGCTGTACCACTGGGCCGCCACAAGCCCCCACATTTAATTATATTACCATTTTTTTATCAAAAATACATTTAATTAAATTACACTTTAATTAGCAGCAATCAGCCAGCACTCCCTCTTGAAAACTTTTTTTATTCTGAAAATTAAGATTTACAATAGGAAAAGATCTTTGAAATGTACAAATAAAGCGTTAAAACAATTGTTATTAATTCATTAATCATTTATTACGGAGCGGTAAAGACCACATTTGAGTACGAAAAAATCCCGGTCATAAACAAACACCCCGCACGTCATAAAATGAACGAGTAAAGTTACCGTAGTTTTGGAGGTTACCTCAGAGGAATTTTTATTGCCCCACTTCGCGCATCGGTATTAGTATCGTACTTAAAATTGATTTTATGAGTAATTTTTAAGGAGAATCGCATGATAACCATGTAGATTTCTTTTGTTTCGAATTTTTATTACGTGTTAATAATCTTGTAATACAATATTTAAAAGCAGTGATCGGCGTTAAATAAATTGACAACATGTTCTATGTCCTCATCAGTGATTGGCTTCAGCCAGTTCGCACTAGTTCTATAGAACCGATGCGAACCGACTAAATCCCACCACTGTTTAAAAGGTGTTAGTCTGACAATGATCTTATCAGCCGTGTATTCCTGACGTATATTTCATAGATTACAAGAGGTCCACAGATACTGTTTTGAAAATGTTAAGAATCACATAAAAGCACTATTGTACAGTAGATGAACCCAAAGAAACTTGTAGAATTGATACTATTGCAAATTCTAATGTATTATATACACAAAACTAAACTCATTGGCGCAACAGTCCCATGTGGACCAAGGCCGACGGTACCCATCTCCGCTTTCTTGACCGTGGACAGCATTTGTCTCGGTCAGATGATCAACTTGACGTGGGACCTGCAGAGTTTACTTCCCAAGCATGCTTGATCCTCGTTTTATCGACCCTCTCAAGGGCATGAGTCGACCTTGCCCAGTCGCAGGATCGAACTCAGGACCTGTAGTGTGGCAGCTTGAAGTTTTAACCACTACAACGCCGGGCTTCTATATGCACAACATTCAGATTAAAATAAGCAGAGCGTGGTGAAAAATATCTGTAGCCAACAAACTACAATCCAAACAAACCCATATGCCACACATTCTTTGTTGTTTCCTGTAATAATTGTATATATTTTCTTACATTTATAAACTTTTTAATCTGATGGCAACCGAGCTTTTTCATCAGATGTTCATGTCTGGAATTTCTCGGAGCATTAAACTAAATAATGATGAAATTATTTTTAATTATGGATAACTAAAATGAATATGAAGGGGAAAATATTAATATTACTTAAACGTTATGGATCGGGCCGATATCCGTATTTTGAATATCCCTATAAACCAAAACATATCAAATCTGCGCGTTCTTATCATCTACCAGGAAAATAATAAGAATGGTTAAGGAACCTCGTGCCCAAATTAGAATAAATTTAAAATCCTTTGTAGTTTAATTTATCCAGAACGTCATTTATAACATCTTAATATATAGATATCATTTCGTAGCACAAATAAACTTTTTATATTGTTATGTTCATTTCACGTGGTAAATAAGAAAAAATGCGTGATGGTACAGTGTTAATATATCCCATTGAAATTCCTTTCTCCTTTCTTTGCAGGTTCTCGGTACAGATTGTTTGATGCAAAACTAAAATGTTTGTGGTGTCTGCAAATTCAGAAAGTCAACGTATTGGTGGCAGTTACAGTTTTCTAATCATCACGTAAAGGAACGTCGGCATGCCAGAAGAACAAATTTCGCGTATTTCCAGCGTAAATACACTTAGCAATAAATACCATTCCTGCGAGCAGAACCCTACTAAAGACGAAGGTGAATGCACTCTATGTGACACTTGTATAATTAGTCATGTAAAAAGTTCCAGTGCACAGATTCCCCCTCGACCCGCAGAAAAAATTTCCGAATGTAATTTATCTGAAAGTACATTCTCACAGTATGCTGCCATAAATACACATCAATCGCACAAAATTGATAATCCTGTCTGTACCCATACAGAGAAATCGTTCACTTGCTCTGTATGTGGGAAAATATTTTCTAAACAGTTCCATTTGATAAGACATCTCCGCACCCACACAGGAGAGAAGCCTTTTACCTGCACTGTATGCCATCAAAGATGTTCTCAACAGGGTCATTTGAAAACACATCTCCGCACCCACACGGGTGAGAAACCTTTCCCGTGTACTGTTTGTGAGAAAAGATTTTCTCAACAGGGTGATTTAAAAAGACATCTTCGTGCACACACAGGAGAGAAACCTTTTGCATGCACTGTATGTAAAAAAACATTTTCTGTACAGGGTGATTTAATAAGACATCTTCGTGTACACACGAGAGAGAAACCTTTTGCTTGCACTGTATGTAAAAAAGCATTTTCTGTACAGGGTAATTTAATAAGACATTTCCGCACCCACACGGGAGAGAAACCTTTCGCCTGCACTATATGTGGGAAAACATTTTCTGATCAGAAGGATTTTAAAGCACATCTCCGTACCCACACAGGAGAGAAACCCTTCGCATGTACTGTATGTGCAAAAACATTTTCTGAACACGGTAATTTAAAAAGGCATATCCGCGCCCACACAGGAGAGAAACCTTTCGCATGCACTGTATGTGGGAAAACATTTTCTCAACAGAGTAATTTAAAAACACATCACCGCGCCCACACAGGAGAGAAACCTTTCGCATGCACTGTATGTGGGAAAAGATTTTCTCAACAGATTAATTTAAAAACACATCACCGCGTCCACACGGGAGAGAGGTCTTTCGCTTGCACTGTATGTGAGAAATCATTTTCTCAACAGGATAGTTTAAAAATACATCTCTACTCTCACACAGGAGAGAAACCTTTCGCCTGCACTGTATGTGGGAAAACCTTTGCTGTTCAGGGTCATTTAAAAACACATCTTCGCATTCACACAGGAGAGAAACCTTTCGCCTGCACTATATGTGGGAAAACATTTTCTTATCAGAAGAATTTAAAAGCACATCTCCGTATCCACACAGGAGAGAAACCCTTCGCATGCGCTGTATGTGCGAAAACATTTTCTGAACACGGTAATTTAAAAAGGCATCTCCGCGCCCACACAGGAGCGAAACCTTTCGCATGCACTATATGTCAGAAAAGATTTTCTCGACAGGATGATTTAGAAAAACATCTCCTCACCCACACGTGAGAGAAACCTTCCGAATGCAATATGTGGGAACACATTTTTTGATCACGGTCATTTAAAAACACATCTCCACATCCACACGGGAGAGAAACCTTTCGCATGCACTGAATTTGGGAAGACATTTCCTGTACAGAGTAGTTTGAAAACGCTTCTCCATATCCATGGAGGAAAATCTTTTAGTCTGCTCGATATGGGAGAAAATGTTTTCTGAACTCGATCATTCGAAAAAGAACATGTTTGTTCCGACACAGAAGAGAGTTCTTTCATCTTCAGTGTGAAAGCAAAGATTTTCCTTGCAGTGTGCTTTGAAAATTCGTCTCCGTACCCATACTAAAGAGAAACCTGCCACTTGCACTGTATGACAGATAAGATTTTTTGCAGAGGGTGCTTTAAAAAGAAATACCTTTTCTTCCGCAGGGTATGAGATAGGCTTATGGCTTGAGAACAGATGAAAAACGCATCCCCCTACCCATTCAGGCATGTAACAAACTCTACCGTGTGAAACGGGATTTTTTGTCGCAAAGAAATATTTTTGTCCCACCGACGTCAAAATGAAATTCAAACTCAGATTTGATGGTCTTTATTTTGAGGAGATGTCGCACGCAATTATGTTTTGTGATTAATTTGGTGTTTTATGACAATAATTTTTTTAATAATATATCAATGCGATATCGGTCATCGCCTCCGATCAGTGAGGGATCCTTGACCCACCAAAGTGATTGAAGTAAAAAAAAATCTGTCATTATACCTGTTTGTACTACAGGAAAGGATGTCAGGAAATGTCACTTATGCAATACATCTTGTTTTTGTTTTTGCATAATATTTAATTATAATTTTTAAGATTTAACTTTTTTTCTACATCTGCTGTGTTCTGTAAATGAAATAAATATGAATAATGATATATAAATAAATGTTTTATACCTTCATATCGCGACTGGATTAATTTTCGCTTTTGTCTCTCTTTTAAATTAATCTAGCTTTTATTATTTTATTAGAAGGATTTTGTGTGATGTTCAGTCAAAGTAATAATTAATGCATGGATCATCTAATTATAGTTATATATTTTTTTATATTAGATATCGTCTGAAATTTTTAGGTATGAAATATATAATTTTAACTTTAAACTCAGCTCTTGAAAAATGTTTAAAATTTATAAATTACACCAAGTCTTGTCTATCGAATAATTGACTATTTACCGAGTCTTGCAATATATTTGAACAGGACATGTGATAATCTGCTCCCACTCTGAGTGGTACCGGTAATCGGGGAGGAAACCTTTGGACGTGACGTTTCACATTTATAAGACGAAGTCTGATTGGTATTTAAAGCAAAATTTTGTAAATTTGTTTGGTTAGCATTTTGCTGGACAGCTAACATATGCGATAAATTTTGTGTCTTACTCAAATTAAATTTAATCTTGTACGCAAGAACACGAGTGTATCTATAATTCATAAGAATGTGAAGTCATCAGTTAGAAAATATGATTTGCAGAAATGACGTGGTCTAAAGGAAAATGCTGTCTCCTTTGGAGAAATTTCTAAACTTTAAGAATATCATTTCGAACTTACAGTTATCCACGTTTGAGGATAAAACATCTGTGTCTGTAAAAGATTTAAATCAGTGATTGTGAACCACTGCCACGGCACTTTAGTGTGTCGCGAGATTCTTTAAGTGTGCTGAGAATTATTTCGTATGCCATTTTTACAAAATATATAGGTACAACAATCAATTATCCAACTAAAATTCTTTAAATTAATCTTATTATTAGTGTGCTGCCAAAATTTTAAATTATTATAAGTGTACCGTGATGAAAAAAAGGTTGAGAACCACTAATTTAAATTAATATTTTTGAAAAACCCATTCAAACAAAATGTGAATAACTAGTGTATATTCGGTTTAAAAAAGAAATTGATGAAATGATACTTTTAGGTGAACTAGAACAGGATTCATTAAGAGAACTTGAATCTCGCAATTTCTGAGGTGTTTTATTTTCCTTCAAGCCAAAGTTTTTTAAAAACTTCATTAAGGTAGGATTTCGCTTTTTCATATTTCCTCCCACCTCAGGATTTCGTGGTCGGGACAGTAATAGGTTGGAGGGTGTCGATCTCTATTACGCCATGCAGACTGCAGACAATGTGGCGTTCGTCTCTTATGAAGTGTGGGAAAATATATGCATAACGGACAGGCCCAGATTTCCGCATGGGCAAGTGGGGCACTTGCCCAGGGCCCCCTAATTTAGTATAAAGTTGTACATAGTTTTGAGAATTTATGTTTTGGTTAATATAGTAAAGGGGTGCAGTGGCGGATACAGAAAAAAATCCTGGGTGGAGCACAGTGCACCCACTATAGTGAAAGCATGCTTACGTGCATAAGCGTTTCTGGTTTAATTTTTTTTTTTGGGGGGGGGGAGTTGTAATACCTCCAGACTGTGATTTATTTTCAATTTCAAAAGAAAATTTCATGAATTTATTTATTTACATTAAAAAGTAAATTAATTAATTAACACTTCCTATTAATATTCACTATTTTCTTCAAATTTTTGACTTGTCGGTCGAAATTTTTTCTGAATTTCTGGTCTCTATTTAAGGAGGCCTGGGTGAGTGTCCCACATGTTCATGTGGAAATCTGGTCCTGAAGAGGGGGGACATGCCCCCCTCTGGATCTGTCCTTGAAGGGGGCCCCCAAAGTCTGCTTTGCCCATGGCCCCGTTGTGTCAAAGTCAGGCCCTGATGACGGAAAAAAGTAAATCAACATCACCGGAAAAATTAAATGAAAAGTAAATCTGCGGATAATACTCTGACTCAGTTGACTTTCAGAAATAAAAAACCTTTTTTATTTTCGCAGACAGCAAATGAAGGCCAGAGTTCGATCTCCTGTTCTTAGAGACGATCATAAATACTCGCAGCGGCAAAATCCAGCAACTTAAAACAAAATTAACTTACTGCGGTTACAATGTCTCCCCGACATATATCTGCTGTTCAGTGGCTCTTATTCAAGCAAAATTCCTCCAGCTGTACCTTGTGGGAGGGGTTATCGATTATTCCCATGGAAACGAATGAGATGACAACGAGCATGTTTGCTTTCAGTTCCCCGATTAACCTACTACTTCAATGTTAATTGGAAGTGTTGGTTAAAATATTACCGTGGATTCATAATTCAAGTGAGAACACCGCCATTAGAGCTAATGAAAATTTGAACAAATTAGAAAAAACATCACTCTAGCCAGGAATCGTAAGCAAGTACTAGGTTTAGGCTACTGATAATAATAGGGCGACGAGCTATACGTTGAAGAGATCCTAGGGACGGTCTACAGATCGTGAAGAAAGTTTACTGTTTTCTGGTGTACATATTCATATTGCATTAGTAGGTAAATTCGAATGTAAAGATGGTCGCTGCCATTTTGTTTCTTTCCATGGGAATGATCCATAACCACACTCGCATGCCATGGCCGTGGGAATTTGGTCTCGATATTAGATGACGTTTAAATGCTCTCCCTCAAATAAATACGTCAGGAACTTTCGCCAACGACAGTGCAAAATACACTTTTCTGTGAGCTCATGAAAAATGTGTGATCCTAGAAAATAGAAGAAATGTTCTGAACTCTCAAAATTACGAGCAAATGACAGTGAAATTTTGTTATATGGACTGAACATGCGAAAAAGAAGCAATTTTAACAACAGAGAATTTATATAAATTCAAATCGATTCATTTAATTAATTAATTACTCATTAAAAACAGTTTAGATAAAAGATAAATGCAAACAACTGGTTGTCGAATCTTTAATTTAATATTATTTATTCAGACTGCTTTGGAGTTGGTTTTTGATCACACGAGTTTTTTCATAGTTGACTTAATCTCGGATTTCATAACTATATATGCTGGAAAATATATTATTTAACGGATATGTTTTATAGAGTTATAAATTAAGAATGGGAAGAATAGGAGGAGGGATAAAAAGCGGTTTCTCGGAGGAAAGGGAACACACACTCTGAGGAAAGGGAACTTCTACTCATCAAGGAATTAAGTCCTATATTTAATTTTGCCCGAGAGCAGGAAATTGTTCACTGATTTGTACTCTTCAGCCGTAGTGACTGAGAGTTAATGTACTTCCGCAACATCTTGCAGTGTACAGAAGGTTCGAACGCACTGATGGCATTTAGCGTGAAACTCCAAGTTTCGTTCTGGATGATGAGAAAAGGAGGTGGCTTTCTCTCCCTTTTCGCCGGTTGACCATCAGGTTTGGGCTAACATCGCCATTCGATTGGTTTTGAAGACTGAAGTATCCATATCATTATTATCTAGCAAAACGCCCACAGGGACATTATCGTTCGTAATTATGTTTAGAGGATCTGTCTGTTTGATTCCAAATCTGTTTGAGTTCGCTATTTTAATTTTGCTCGGATACCCCTCTTCGTCAGTTCGAGCCGCTTTGCCAACACGTACGGTAAGATCCGGGTTAATTTCTTGTCAACAGAAGTTTGTTTTGGCGCGCTAGCCCGTGTGTTTTTGTCTGCCAAACAGAAGCGCTCTGCCAGCTGCCGCCTCAGGAGGAACCGCAGAAGGAACAGAATTCCCGGAATAGCTAGAGAGGGAGGGGGAAGGAGGCTCTACGCTCGGACGCGAATTCTACTCTGCCAAGAGAGGGGAGTGCAGCGCGTGTACCTGATTATATTTCATCGTAGCATCTGCTTCGGCAACCCTGACTTCTTTGCAGTCCGCCACTTTGGAAATGTTGAGATTGAACATCTTGTAATTGTAGTCAAACAAGGAGTTTCCAGTCAAGATTCCATATATCTCCTCGCGAGTCATCGTATAAATATCACTCAAGGTCTTTAGCGTTTCAACGAAAGGTGAAAGAACAAGCGTAGGGATAGAAAAGACGTTAGTAGGAATATTCTCGGAGCGAGCACTCGAACACACGTCCACACACATTGCCATCTTGCACGGCTATGTCTAGATACTACAAGACTTTGATTTTGGTAGCAGATAACAATGATTTATCTGCTATGAAATGGTGGACGGAACAAAAATTTAATTACCCGTCTCTTAGCCAATTGCCAAAAAAGAAGCTTTGTGCCCTCGAAACTTCTGTCCCGTGCGAGAGAATATTTTTCTGGTCTGGTTAAATAATATCCGATCGCCGTTCTTGGTTAGATGGCGAAAAACTCATCAACTTTTATTTTTAAACACGAACGCTCAATTTTGCTTATAAAGGGCTTCGAAATTTGGCAATTATCATTAGAAATTAACTACCAATCTTTTTATTACTTACTGTCATTATTTTCATTGTTTTATTTATTGATAGTTATTAAGCTATTTTGTATTCATAAAAAAATAGAAACTAATAGACCAATTCTGTGGTGATTGACCGTCTATCGTGAGCAATTATTTTAAGATTAAAAATAAATAAAGAAAATAAACAAATAAGTAACGAAACCAAAAATTTAAGTTTAACAACTTTTTTAAAGATTAATGTAATATTTTTACAAATGCCATGTACATTTTAACAATAATGCGTAATAATTAATGTAATGCGTTTATATTTAAATACCTATTCAGTTTTGTTATTTGATTTGGATACAAAAAGTTAGTATTAATATCAAGGTAGCTGTTAATTCTGTTAATTTTTAGAACATTAAATAATATTCTATTTTTTTATTCAATAAAACTTTATTAAATAGATTTTCTGTAATATTAATATAATTGTATTAGGTACAGTTTATTTCATATTTACAGAAAGGGATAATTAATATTTATGTGCAAACTACAATTGTTCAGTTGATTATTTATAAAATATGTATACATATTGTACAATAAATACATTTATACGAAATTGTTTTTTCGAAAAAATATTTTTCTTTTCCTAATGATAATCTTGTTTAATATAAAATAAAATTTTTTTCATAAGACGTTGTTTTTATTATCACCAACAATTTAATTCACAAAATCCTGACAAGTGAGCTGATACAATTATTTCACCTGTCATAAAACACATAAATGATTACCAATAATATAATGAATAATCAGTGAATTTTATAAAATCTATATACCTATTGTACAATAAATACATATATACCAAGTTGTTTTTTCTAAAAAATATTTATGTTTTGCTAATGATAATCTTGTTTACTATAAAATAAATTTTTTTCATGAGACGTTGTTTTTATTATCATCAACAATTTAATTCACAAAATCCTGACAAGTGAGCAGATACAATTTTTTCACCTATCATAAAACACTTAAATGATTACCAATAATAAAATGAATAATCAGTGAATTTTATAAAATCTGTATACCTATTGTACAATAAATACATATATACCAAGTTGTTTTTTCTAAAAAATATTTATGTTTTGCTAATGATAATCTTGTTTACTATAAAATAAATTTTTTTTCATGAGACGTTGTTTTTATTATAATCAACAATTTAATTCACAAAATCCTGACAAGTGAGCAGATACAATTTTTTCACCTGTCATAAAACAAATAAATGATTACGAATATTATAATGAATAATCAGTGAATTTTATCAACAACATTAACCCAAAAATGTTATTTTATTTCAAAACCAATGAAAGTAAATATTTTTATAAAGGTATTTGGGTGTATTAGTATTTAATAATAGTCATGAATTAAAATGAAGAAGAAAGTAAGAATATGTCCAACGAAATTCAGATCAACTGTCAATTTTATTGGAAAATAATGGTTATAAACGAACGTGAAAATGTTTAGGTAAGCGAATATTTCCTGGTAAACAGGAAGTAGGGAAGGTCACAAGACAAGTAGAAATACTCGTCTATTTGTTTTGTATGCCCACGACGACCCTTCCTACGTACCACTTAGAAATATAAATTACTAGCATTATAGCCCGGCGTTGCCCGGGTAGATATATAGATATAAAATATTTCATGCATTCCATAAAAAAAATACTGGGCTGCACTCCCGCTCTTCATGTTCATTTGGCCAGACAGAATGCGCTTAGCACGTTTCTACTGAAATGATATACAAACAATAAGAAAGAAAGAAACTTTGAGTCTGCGGACCTTCGTCTGATTTTAAGGTCATTCCCAACCCTCTTTCTCCCGCGCATTGTAATTTGAAATCCCCCTCCGTCATCCTCAAACCACCCCTCTTAACGCAGCTGGTCGAGGGGGATCCACGGGGGGTAGACGCACCTCTATCGGGCACAAAAAACATTAAAAAATTAATTTTAAAAAAACTAATTGAGCCCCAAATTTCGTTTTTCCTGATTTAAGTTTCTCGGGTCCAAAACATTAACTGTGCCGAATTTGGTCCTGGTGGGTGAAACAGTCTATGATTCTATAGCGGACAAACAAACAGACAAGCTCTTTTATATATATAGATAAACGAGTGTGGAAATACTCGTTTAGGCAAGGGAGTATTTTCTGGTAACAGGTACGGAAAAATACTCGTTTACTTATTTCGGCCCCACCCAGGCAAGGGAGTATTTTCTGGTAACAGATACGAAAAAATACTCGTTTACTTATTTCGTCCCCGCCCAGGCAAGGGAGTATTTTCCGGTAACAGGTACGGAAAAATACTCGTTTACTTATTTCGTCCCCGCCCAGGCAAGGGAGTATTTTCTGGTAACAGGTACGGAAAAATAATCGTATACTTATTTCGTCCCCGCCCAGGCAAGGGAGTATTTTCTGGTAACAGGTACGGAAAAATACTCGTATATTTATTTCGTCCCCGCTCCCCGCCTGGCGGCCCTATTCTATTCGCCTGGCGGGAGTATTCTATCGTTTGACACGTACGACGTACCTGTTACTTTTAAAAATCGGTAACAGGTCCAAAGTTCAGTTAACACATACCTGTTACAAAGTAACAGGTCCAGTATTTCCGATCCATCCCTACATGTAACTGACTCTCATTATTTGTTGGTCTAATGGCAACGGTATCGCTGAAGCGTCTGTGAAGTGTCTGTATTAAGTATTTATTGCATTGAATTCTGCAGAACAGCATAAGTCTCACAAATTTTCAATTCAATTCAATTCTGCAGAATCTTAGTAGTTAAATGAAAAAAGTGGTGCCCTTGGCGACAAACTTTCGCAGCTTTTCGGATCAATGATGGACTAAAATAACTCTATAGATGCTGCTAGAAAAATGTTGGAAAGCTATTCAAGTAAGTTTAATTTATAGGTAATTTTTTCTGTATTCTATGACAGTACTGTATTGTTAAGATGTTGAAAATGATATTTATGATTTCTACATTTTACGCTATTTTTTTATGTGAGTGAAGCTAAATTCTAATACAATTCGTATAACTATTAAACCATTAAAAACTGTATGTTCAGGCATGGTTTGTTGTTTTCAGTAAATAAGTAAATTAAAACCTTATGGTCGATATTAAACCTTTTATTATTAAACCTTTATTAACCGATTATTAAACCTTTTGGTACTATTAAAATATACACTCCATGATTTCAAAAGATTGCTAAAAGTTGTCAATCTTATAATTTTATTTACAATTTATATCCCAAATTTATAAGTGTATTATACAAGTCAGACATAATGCATTTAGCTACTTTGCTGGTTATGAGTTATACAAATGATTTTGAACTGTTAATAATCACAGTAAAAGATAAAGTATACAAGGAAGAGTTCCATATCCTCTGCCGTTCGGTTAAAAGTTGCCAAACTCCACCAAGTGGAGTTATCTTTATAAGAAATTTAGGAAAAATACCATTTTACACAGTTTTAAAACTTTTAACCTGACAATCAACACTTTGTATGAAAATTCAAAACTAAGTAGCTAATACAGAACCGTAGATTTATTTTTCGAAAGAAATATTGAATGCAGCATTCATCAGGATTAAATAATTAAAACAGTCTAAATATTTGCAAAGTGCCCAAAATTTATCAGTAATTTGTAGAAAATGTTGTTGGGAATCAATGTATTCAAAATACAAGAATTTAATATTTTTAAAACTGAAAAACTAGAAAACGGACATGCAAATTCTTCAAGAAAAATAGACATAAAAATACAAAAATAGTGAAAAAAATAAATGAAGTTCATAAAATTAACAGTTTGTAAGAAGATAATTGCAACATATATAGAAGAATGAAAAAAACAATGACAATAGTATTTCTTGTGTTTATTGAGAACAAAAATTTAAATTTAAAATATTTACTAAGTATAAAAATCAATTTATAAAATTAAGAACAAAATAAAAATATTTTAGGAAAGGGTACAAAATTAACTAAAAACATAAATTGTGAATCTTCATTTGAAAAATTAGATTTAAAAAGCACTGACAAAGGCAAAATGATGTAGGGGGAACTTGGGATACTTGACCCAAGGCCTTTTTCTCAGAATGGGGAAAGTTTTGTAAGTTGGAAGTAGCATCAATCCTTTCCTTACAGTTAGCTGACCACATGGTGAAAATAACAACTGAATCATTGCATAAGTTTTTAAACTATAAGACAAAATACATTTTCATGCTCCAAAAGTAATTTTTTTGTGCTGTAAACGCTGATGTTATAATTTTTTTTGTTTAAAGGTAAGACTTTTTTAATTGGTCATTTGTTTTGTACATGATTTTAGCTATAATAAAATGTATAATAGTGTTAATCTACTTATTTGCAAATGGCTGCATTTTAGGATTATGTAGTAAATATGCAACTAGGGATACTTGACCCAAGTCACCTAGGGATACTTGACCCAAGATTAGGATTATTTATTTTGTTTTTTTCTTTCCTTATGGATGCCCCAAAAATATAAAATAAAAGAGGGTGCTAAACCCAGAGAGGCTATTCCTTCTAATATTTTGGAAAAAGCTGTGGGAAAGGTTCTAGATGGTGTCCCATGTCATACAGTAGCCAAAGAATTTGGTCTCTCTAGAAACACTTTAAGAAGGTATGCCAGAAAAATCCAGGGAGGGTAAACAACAAATTTTGTGCCATCATATAAAGCAAAGCAAGTTTTTAATGAAAAAGAAGAACTGTCCAACTATTTAGAAGTTATGGCTTGCATGAATCTTATTCTGGAACTTGTTTAGGCACATAATGAACATTCAGACTGCTAATGTTTTGAACTTTCTACAATAAAAATTAAAATTGGGCATATTAATATTAGAATTATGTAATAAAAATTAAAAGTATTAACCTTAATGTTAATTTTGTTCTTATGTAAAAGTGTTTTGTTTATAATTTTAAATCATACTCCCAAACCTATGACTTGGGTCAAGTATCCCTAATGGGTGGGTCAAGTATCCCTATATATTGGGATACTTGACCCAAATTGAAAGTTTTGAATAATTCATCTTTTACTACCTTTACAATTATCACTTCAGAATAATAATAAATATTGTGTAATACTTCATTAAGTATATATAGACTGCATTTACACACCCATAAGTAATGTAAAAAAAAATTAACAATCAAAAACTAAAAATTGGGTCAAGTATCCCTAGTTTCCCCTACTAGATGCACTCAGCCCTGCAGTAAGACCTGTAAACCAGATTTGAATAACCAAATTTAAGTTCTTATCTTCCAGATGATATTCCTTGAAAAGGTGGAAAATAAACATTTATAAAAGGAATTCAAATTTTTTTCATTGGCTTGAATTGATGGCTTGAATAATCTTGAATTTCATTGGCTGAAAATATCTAAGTGATCATCATAAAAATTCAATTAGTTGAAACTGAAAAAAAACCATGTGACATTTCTACAATATCATTTTTTACCTTTGGTGATGTAAGAGAAGAGCAGCCTATTAAACCATAGGTGTGCAGCCTATTTAACCATAAAGCTAAATAATAATTATTTTTTAATAAAGACCCGAGCAACAGAGCATGAAAAAAAGTATATACTTATATAATCACCCAATTTGAGGCCATAAAAAATCCAACACTTGGTGCAACACTCATATGTTTGGTAATTTTTTAATTTCCTGCTTAAAATATTTTAAAATTATCAAAACATCTAAATCTTATCGAATTTAAGAAACTATCATTTATGTGTATTAATATTTTTTTAAAATTGGAATAAAATCCCTTTACACTAATTTGATGCAAAACTTATAGATACAACTAATTAAATAGTTAAAATTTCCATGTAAATGATGAACTGGTACTAAACTTGGTGAGTTTTAACAGCTTGGTACCATGAGCAGCAATCTGCAGTTTAACCATTGCTCATATCATTCTTCTATCAGAGAACTTTTTATTTATAATTATATTTGATAAAAATTTTTTTAAAGATATTTCTTTCTGTATTCATTCAGTGTTAAAATTTTTTATGACGAGATTTAGTAAATACCTTTCATGAAATATGTTTCATCATAACAAAGATAACGACAATAGCATTAAATGCAATACTCCTAAATTTTCATCATTTTAGATACATCATTTCATGGTAATATGCTTGTTAAAAGTTTTAAATAAATGTATTTCAAAGAAGAGGATTTAAAATAATACTTGATATTTAAAACTGAAATTATTTTTAAAGAAAAATTAAATTATTTAATACTCAAAACTCGGTAGGACTGCAGTTAAGGGTGCCCCTTGTTTTTCTGGCACCAATAGTGCCAACGTGCCATTTAAGTTGGCGGCGATAAACATCCATCGTGATATATGAATCACGAAATAATCACATGACAAACAGGTCAGAAATTTGTAGGAGTAACAACATTAGCGCACGCGTGAGAAAACTCGCACACTTGACATTTAATAAGACAGAGAAAGAACCAAATTGCGGGGGCACCCTCCATGCTGTAAAAACGAACTTCGGGGTGCCTCTTGTTTTCTTGACGATAAACATTCATAAAAGCAATGGAAATGTAATAAAAAGCATTAACTATGAGTATCAAAATAGTAAAAAACACAATATTGAAAAATTTTATACACAATTGCATTGTACAAAATTTTTATATTTGCAAATGTATGAAGTACAATTTTTTAAATTATCAAAAAAATTCTGAAATTTAAGACAGAAAATATGGGAGTATTAAATCCCAGGTAACTGCTTACATTTTGTCAGCCACTAATCCTTTTTTAAAATCATTTGTGACAACGGAATTACCTAAGCGCGTTGTTTACGCTGCTTATTGCATTGAATTCTCCGTACCCTTATTTCATTAAATATAATAAGGGTAGAAACATTCGCACCCTTTAAAAAGAGATCAAGGACTGATCTTGATACTAGATACATAAACAGCTATTAAAGTAAGTTTTATTTACTGGCATTTTTCTGTGTATTGTATGACAGAACTGTTTTATTAAGATGTTGAGAATGATATATATGATTTCTATATTTTACGCTATATTTTTGTGAGTGAAGCAAAGTGCTAACACAATACGTACACCACGCTAAAAGGTGTCAAACTCCACCAAATAGAGTTCTCCCAATGAGAAATTTAGAAAAATTCCATTTAACACTGTTTTAAAACTTTTAACCTGACATACAACAATAAGTAGCTAATAAAGAATCACAGAATGTTTTAAGATGGAAATATTGAATGCAGTATTTATCAGGTATAAATAATTAAATCAGTCTAAATATTTGTAAAGTGTCTAAAATGTATCAATCCCTTGTAGAAAATGTTGTAGGGAAACAATATATTCAAAATACAAAAATTTTATTTTAAAAAATATTAAAAACTAGGAAATAAACAGGAAAATACTTCAAGAAAAAGATTCATAAAAATGCAAAAATAGTGAAAAAATAAATGAAGTACTTAAAATTAAAAGTTTGGAACAAGATAATTTCAATGTACTGTTTAATGGTTCTCTGTTTAACAATGGTTGTCTGTTTAACGACTTTCAAGGGACCGTGAAAAATCGTCCTTAAGTAGAGATCGTCCTTAAACAGAATTTGTGAAAAGATAACATTTCCCTTCACACTTTACAGGCTTAGGACTGTCAATATATTTCTTAATATATTGGCGTGTTTAAAAATGTTATTTGTATTATCATCATTTTTTTATTCACAAAAGGTTATTTTAAATTACATTGAAAAAAAAGAGTTCATACAATACAATAAATTACGTTACAAATAATTTTCTTTAAATATCACTCCGGAAATTAGAATGTTAGATGCTCTTGCTTGATGAAACCATTGCAGGACTGCCTTCTCAAACTCTTCTGATCGGCCACATTGAATTTTCTGCCATTTGGATTTGGATCCCAAACCAAATTTTTGTGCTGCTTCAAGAATTTTCTCTTTGCTTGATAAAAATGCCTTTGAGAGTAGAATTGGGTAGCTGAAATTGTCTTGCGAATTGGACTTTTGTTATTCCAACACTTTCTTCCCAGTTTTCAATAATTTTCACTTTTTCGTGTAGAGTAAGATGCTTTCGCTTTGATGCCATTTTGCTCTGCTCACCTCGTATTCGTACAGGAATGAACTCCTACACACAACCATGAATTCTCTAAACATGAACACGTGCTTCCCAGAAGAAGTGAGAGAGGGGTGCTTTTGGACAGTTAAATCACATGACAACATGGTAGGTACAATAGAGGGATTCCACACCCGGACTAAGAAATTCGATCCACCAGGGAAGAACGTTCGATCTTCCGAGAAACAGTAATCCCCCCCCTCCCCCGGTTTTTTCCACTGCAACAAGTCTATGATTGCAACAAACATAAAGGAAATTCCGGGTCTGTTTTAGAAACCAAACTCCCCCACAGAAAGTAACCCTCCTGTAGATAAAATGTTGAAGAAAAAGTTTATCATGTAAGAAAAAATCGTCGTTAAATAGAAACAAAATCGTCTTAAAATAGAATTTTTTTACGTCGGAGGGACCGGGACCGGGAAATATCGTCTTTAAATAGAGATCGTCGTTAAGTAGAGCATTGTTAAACAGAGAACCAACTGTATATAGAAGAATGAAAAAAAAGCAATGACAAGACAACAGTATTACTAGTGATTTTTTAGAATAAAAATTTAAATTTAAAATATTTACAAAGTATAAAAATCAATTTATAAAACTAAGATTAAAATTAAAATATTTTAGGAAAGGACACAAAATTAACTAAAGACATAAATTGCGGATCTTCATTTGAAAAATTAGATTTAAAAAGCACTGTTAAAGGCAAATTGATGTACTACAGGGTGGCTAATAAATACTGTAACACTGCAAAAAATAAGAGTTCATTTTAATCGTTTGGAAAAAAATTTATCTATCTATTTGTGTGATTGGCAATGTTTTGTAAACGCAGACGATTTTTGTTTAAAGTAAAACATGTAGAATATTTTTAAAGATGGAAGCCAAAAGGTTAATGGTTAAACAGCTTTTTGATTGCGGATTTTCTGCAGGTAAAATATTTAAGCAATTAAAATGCCTTGGTTTTAATAGGACGTTTATATATAGGACTATAAATCGATTAATGGATACCAATAGCTGTAAAGATCGAACAAGGTCCAGTCGTCCACGCACTGTTCGTACAAAAGAACGTATCAAAAGAATTCGTGAAAAGATACGAAGAAATCCACAACGTTCTGCAAATAAAATGGCTGCAGAAGAGAACATCAGTCGCAGAACTATGCAACTTATCATAAATGATGACCTGGGTTTTCACCCTTATCGCAAAAGAAAAGTTCAAGGTTTGACTACTGCACAAATAGTAAAAAGGTTACAAAGATGTAAGAAATTGCTGAACCGGCACGGTAGCAAAAGTGTTGAAAAAATAATTTTCTCTGATGAGAAGCTGTTTTGTACAGAACAAAGTTATAATGCTAAAAATGATGTATATTCAGCAACCTTTGAGGATATACCTGAAAATCTTCGAACTGTTAAGTGCTTTCAGAACAAGAATTCTGTTATGGTTTGGGCTGCAGTGTCACACAATGGTAAACTGCCTCTGAAATTCATCGATAAAGGGGTAAAAATCAATGCTGAATATTACAAACAGGAAATATTGGCTACACGTTTATTACCACATGCTAACAGATTGTATCCCAAAAAGAATTGGATATTTCGGCAAGATTCTGCACCGTCCTACCGATCCAAAACAACACAGGAATGGCTCCATGCCAATTGCTCGAAGTTTATCAAGCAAGAAGATGGGCCACCTTCTTCACCAGATCTAAATCCTTTAGACTATTGCATTTGGGGGATTTTAGAGTCTAAAGTAAATGCTAAGCAGCACAGGAGATTGGACTCCCTCAAAGCTTCTATACGGAGTGAATGGGACAAATTACCTCCATAAAATGATTTGTGCTGCAATAGGAGAGTGGCGTAAGAGATTATCTTTAGTAATCGATAAAGATGGCGGTCGATTTGAGTAAAATTATTTCATGGTAAACTTTCATGTATAATGTTCATAATATTGTTGTATTTTCCATTTTCTATTTCAGCTGTGTGTAATTAAATGATTCGATATTTGTCATAGTATTTATTAGCCACCCTGTAGATGCATTCAGCCCTGCAGTAAGACCTATAAACCAAGTTCTCATCATCTGGATGGTATTCCTTGAAAAGGCAGAAAACAAACATGTTATAAAAGAATTAAAAAATTTTCATTGACTGAATGTATAATTCATTATCTGAAGATCATCTTGAATTTCATTGGCTGAAAATATCTAAGTGATCATCATTAAAATTCAATTAGTTGAAACTGAAAAAAAAACATGTGACATTTCTATGACATAATCTCTGATGTTTGGTGATGTAAGAACAGAGTTTAACTGCATCAGGTTTGCAGCCTATTGAACAATAAAACTAAATAATTAAAATATTACAACCCAAGAGCAACAGAACATAAACAAAGTATATACATATACACTACCTACCAGTAAGTATTTGGGACACCTGTGATAGAAAAGAAAAACAAAATTTATTCATATTCAATAGTTGGCAGAGCCTCCGTGAAGGGCAATTACAGCCTCATCCCTTCAGGGCATGCTTTCCACAAGTCCTTCTATGACGGCTAATAATATATTCTTCCACTCAGTTTGGAGAAGACATATAAGTTCCTTCACCAATTTTGGATGGTTGTTGCACCGCTTATTTAGCGATCTAACTCATCCCAGAGATTCTCGATAGGGTTCAGATTTTCACTCCAGTGAAAATCTGAACCCTATGGACTGGCAGGCCAGTCCATTTAGTTAACCCCATTGTCACCATACTAAACCATGGTAGACCTCGCAACATGACAGCTGGCATTGTCATCCTGGAAATAAAAGGGGTCCAACTAGTAAAACTGCCACAACGTAGGAAGCACACCATCATCCAAAATAGTGTAGTAGGCATCAGCATTGAGCTTACCATGAATTGGGACCAAGGGTCCCTGTCCATACGAGGAGAAACACCCCAGACCATAATTCCATGTCTGCTAAACTTTTCTGTGGACACAATGAATTCTGGCATTAGAGGTTCTCCAGGCAGATGCCAGACCCAGATCCTGCCATCCAAATAGTAGAGGGATTGATTTGTTCTCTCATCAGAGAACACTTTTCCACTCATCTTTGGTCCACTTTCGGCATGCTTTGCACCATATTAACCGAGCAGCACTGTTGGACTTTGTGACGAAAGGCTTATGGATGGCAGCACAGCCATGAAAACCAAGCAGATGCGCTTCCTTACGGATGGTATTCATTGAAACAACACTCCCAGATGCCTGTTGAAACTCCTGAAGTATGTGGGCCATCGGTTGTGTGTTGTTGTTTCAAATTTCTCTGGACAGCACTCTCCCTGTTTTGTGGGTCTGCCGACTCGGGGCATCTTCCGACAATCACCGCTCACCTTTCACATTTGAATCACATAGGCCATTGTCGATTTCAGGTAATTCAGATCGCTAGATATGTCCATTAAGTATCGGCCATTTCTGTGATACCCGACGATTACACCTTTCTCAAAATCAGATAGCTCTGAACTTTGTGGCATCTTGCTTGCAAGTAATGCCAATGATGTTTCCTACACTATATTTAATGGCGGAGGGCAAGACGTATATCAGGACTGCAGATATCATTTGCATGGGTGTCAAAATACTTATTGGTAGATAGTTTATAATCACCAAATTTGAGCCCATAAAAATCCAGCACTTTTTAGAATACACATTTGTTTGGTGATTTTTAAATTTAATTTTACGCTTAAATATTATAAAATTGTCAAAACATCTAAAACTTAACAAATTTAAGAAACTACCATTTATGTGTATTAAATTTTTTTAAATTCAAATAAAATCCGTATAGGGTGAAATGGGGTGAGAATGCAAAATCACATAGTTCCACTTTGAATCTAAATAAGTTTTTAACAAGTTGTTCTATTTGTATGAAAATTTGAATATATACTTTTGGTTATGTTCTACATTTATAGTTTTATTTTTTTTAAAAATCAATTTCCAACTTTTTTTGCCATAAATATTTAAAGTTTTTGGGCTTAGCGTTTTCACTTGTCCCCACACTTGGGGCAAGTGAGAATGTGGGTTGCAATAAATCATAGTTACTTATAGCAAAATAAGTAGATCAAGGGAAAGGATAAATATTTCATGCCTAACAAAAATCTATTTTTTTTTTCCACATTTTTTTCATTGTGGAGGTATTTGTTGTTCAATTTAGCAGTGTCAGCAACATCCGAATATTAACAAAATAAAGTATATTTGTATTATTTGTTTTAGAGTAACAAATGTTTAACAACACGTTTAAAGTTCAAAAGAAAATTAAGACAGGCAAAGTAAAATTGTTTTCCCTTTGCCTAGGTCCTACTGAATATTGTAATCCTAAAAGAGATGGAAAAAATATTGTATCCAAAAAGAAATGGAAAAAATTAGTTCACAACAGCTTCCAGGCCTCAGCTCTTCCAGGAACACTTATAAGTTATCATCTGGTACAAAAGGCAACTCAGAAATAGTGACAACAGAATTAGAAATTCAATATATTCACACACAGTTTGTAATGTCTTCTCCACTCAGATTCTAGAACAGTTAGTCTAAACAAGTTAGTTTATTACAATTCACTTCTTCATGCCTACAATAAAAAAAACTAGCTTCAGTTATATAACTTACTATTTTTGAATGCTAAGGAATTAAAAACAATCATTTGCTGTTACAGAAACATGGCAAAAGGTGGTTGATTATGAATTTTCTCCAGCTAGAAAACATATATTGGAAAGAAAAAACTATTTATATAGCTGTTATAACACAAAGATAGGTTTTTTTCTGTATATTGCCCGAATCTTCATGTTCTTACTTGGTCCGACAAAAAAAATTTAACTAATATTACAAAAAAAAAAATACGGAACTAATATTGCAAAAAAAAGTTTTTATATATTTTATCTGTATTTTTCGTTTTTTAATGAATAAGTGGGTAATTTTAAAATAACTTTATGTGCTGTGGTTAATAAGTTATGATTTTTTTTTTTGGGGGGGGTGGGGGGGGGGGCTAGCACTCAAACTGGATACCTTAGTTAAAATGGAAGGGTTTGGTAGGTATAAAAATTTTCCATTTTATAATTTTTTTTTCTGTAAATGAAAACTAGATATAACGGTAGAGCAAGAATTTTCCTACAAAGTACACTCGAAATGTTTTTTTAAAAAGTTAAAGATTTTAAAGTTTTAAGCCCATGTTCTCACTTTCCCCACTTCACCCTACACTGTTAATTTCATGCAAAACTTATAGATACAACTAACTAAATAATTAAATTTTCCATGTAAATTATGAACTGGCACTAAACTTGGTGAGTTTTTACAGCTTGGTACAATGAGCAGCAATCTGCATTGTAGCCATTGCTTTTTCATATTCTTCTATCAGAGAACTTTTTATTTATAATTATATTTGAAGGAATTTTTTTAAAGTTATTTGTTTCTGTAATCATTCAGTGTTAAAATATTTCATGATAAGATTTACCAAATAACTTTCATTCTTATCTTTCATTACAGCAAAGATAACTGCATTAGCATTGAATGCAACACTCCAAAATATTCATCATTTTAGGTACATCATTCATTATAATATGCTTGTTTAAAGTTTTAAATAAATGTATTTCAAAGAGGATGATTTGAAAGTAATACTTGATATTTAAAATTGAAATTCGTTTTAAAGGAAAATTAAAGTTTTTTTACACTTCAAACTCTACACAATTATTAGTGTATTATATATATGAAAATGTTTAATTTTCTCTGCACCATGTATTCTAAAGATTTCTGTGTTACAAACATTTCAAGATTTACAAAATCTGTATTAAGTGATATTTCTGACTGTTCTTCTGATATATTTTAGTATAAAAATATTACTTGGATCAGTTAAGAACTAGATTTAAATTATCTGCTCTCTTACCTGCATATTCTTTATACTGAATAGATGATTTGTATTGGCAAAATTTATAACTACATTCCTGCTGTTCATGTCTGGGATAATTTTTTAATACAGTACAACTTTCCAAATCCAGAATCGTTCAGACATGGCAATTCCGGATTTGGGAATTTTCCAGGTTTGAGACGTTTTTTAAAAATAACACTACAAAATTTTATGAAAAAAATAAACACACTTAAAAACATATGTAAAATGGTTTAATCATTAAATAAATCTGAATACAGAACATATAATTACATTATAATTTAAACCTTTTAGTCAATAATGTCTGTTGTTTAAGTTTTTGCTTATTAGAAATTATTTTATCTTGAAACCTATATATTGCCATAATTTCATGTTCGGAGATAAAATCCACTGTTCTAAGTCTAATTATGTTTTATCTAATGATTTTATCAGGTCTTCCATTGACATTCTTTTGGTTTCGGGGCATTCTGAATCACTTTCATGATCGCTGTCATCATAAACTTTGTTATTTACCACACTATCAATAATTTCAGAATCGCTCAGAGAACTGACGATCAGCACAGTTTTGTCGATGTCTAACACTTCCTGTATGTCCGATTCATCCAAGTTAATGTTGCCTTTATTTGCACATTCTACTAATTCAGCTATTTCAGCTTCTTTCTCAGACACTTGAAAGCCTCAAAATTGCTGCTGTCGCTTCGTTGAAAGAAAAGGGGTTTTTTTAACTTATCATTTTGGTAGTGACATCTATCGATAAAATAGAAAAGTAAAATTGGCCATTTATTAAAACGTTCCGGATTTGAGACGTCCAGATTCGGGAGTTTGTACTGTATATACAGTTTCATTTCTGAAGATCAATGTTAGTCAAATTGATGTTTGATGTGTTAGTATTTATTTTTCCTCCCCAACCCCTCTCCTAGGGGTAAAAATTTTTCTTTGAATAGAAAGTAACTGCAGTTAAAGTGTCAAATGTGCAGTTTTGGAAATTCTGGTGGTCTATTTTCCTGAGTGCTTTAGAAACGTGTTGTACAATTATGCTGTGATGGAATATGCATGAAATGAATTATATTTCTTGATGGGTTAAAGTTAAAACATGTGTTTGAGGATTATATTACACCATTTTTGTAGAAGATAACTGTGTTTAAATTTTCATTTTGTGTGAGGGAAATATGCATGAACATTCTGTACAAAGTTCTTTTATGAAAACTGTTTGAAAAAATTTCTGAATAGAAGTTAATCATTTACCACCTTTTCCTTTCCTTTGCAGTAATATACATAGCTTTGCATCTCATGTTGAACTTTCTTACTCACTATCTGTTTTTTGACAATTAGTTTACATATAACTTTCTTTTAAACATAATTTATAGAAACCTGATATATAAGAAATTTCAAGATTTTATGTAAATTCTACATTTCAATATTTCAAAATTTGGAAATTTCTAAATTAACTTAATATTTTAAAGTAACAGACTAAAACAGTTAAGTACTTTGTGCTGGGAAGTTTGACATCCAAATTCTTGTCATTCGGGATTTTGATCAGGACCAGCCCTAGTCCTTGTGAGGCCAAATTAAAGAAATTTTGGTTGGATCCTTCAAAATTCTGATATACATTAAATGATAAACATTTAATGTGAAGCATAAAAAACAAAAATTAGGATGATAGTCATATTTCCTCTTATATATACATTTATAAGAAAAGAAAAACTAAAAAGTAGCTAGACTACATATATTTTATTTACAGAAGATAATTATTTTCAAGCAAATTTTGCTAGATTTTTTTTATCAACAAGATCATTTATAAAGTAATGAAATTTTAATTTCCTTGTTTCTATATGCTCTGTAGACACTATTCCAAGACAGTTGAGTTTCTTCTGCAATATTCTCGACCTCAGCAATGTTTTAATTTAATTTAATCTTGAAAAGCCTCTCTTTCTTAATGCGTGAATTGTTAAAAATATCCTCAAAAATATAAAAGCATTTGAGAAGCCAAGAGGTCTCATTTATAGTACTCATTGAATTTTTATAGGGTTTCTGAAACAATAGTTTTTAATACTTCTATTTCTTTGACCGGCATATAGCTATCTACATCTACATCTTTTATAGACTTCATCTGGTCATTTTTCTGGATCATTTTTACATCAAGATAATTTCTAGTATCGGTGCGTGTTCCTGATGTTTATTCTTTGGAATTATCTCGAATTAACTTGTCTAGCTTTATACAAAATCTGTTAAAAACAATGCCCCTCAAACATTTCTTTCTAGTTACTTATTGGTACATCTGCATACTCGTAATTAAATATCCTTTTTCATTTTCGCAAATGTGGTTCCTGAAGTCCTTGAATGACTTCTAAATCAGTCACAAACTCTGTGGCTCCAACTAAAATTTGTTTGAAATCAGTGTGGCTATATTTTGTCAGGCATTCTAAAAGGTTTCTAAATGATCACAGTACTTCCTTTTGGACATTTTAAATTTTTCGTTATGTGGGGCTCTGTACTAGCATAGGGCACAATTGCTTCAAATCAATCCAATTGTATTAAAGCAAGCCCTGCCTTTCATAATTAATTGTTTTCATATTTTTCTATCCTTTTATGAATAGTATTCCTAAGGTTGTTGTTAATATATAAAATAATCCTATTTAACACATGTAACTGTATGTCCTTGGTTTTTGTTCCTAACTGCTAATGTTAACTGTAACCATTCATGTTAGTTAGTCACGTTGTTGTCATGCTCGTGGTGATGTAAGTTTGTTGTTGAACTGTTCCCAAGTATCTAAGTTTAATTCAAGTAAATATTTATTAATTCTACTTCACAGTAATTGTGTTGAGTGTTTCTGAACTCCCATCTTATAGTTGTCTTATGATTATGCATATTTAATTCTTTGGTGAGCTGTGCGGAGTTTGGTTTCATACACATTTTAAAATTTTATGAAGAGAGCTTTGACTAGTAACCAAAATTTTTTGTGGCGATAGAGACAGGTAAATCTACTCGGGGCAGAAAAATTGTGGGTATTTTGCATCTTTCACCTTCGATGTTATTTCATTGAACTATCATTTGGTAAGTCAAGTTTCAGTAGATATTTAGTTCTATTAAACCCTTCAACTATTTAAAGGAGTTTTTCAGAAACTTTCAAAATTTGCGGGCTTCTTTTCACAAGAGAATATTTGTGGTAGATCTTCTATTTACAGCTTCTGGTTTTAATTGCTCTTAACTTGCTACAAGAATAAGCAACAAATTTATAGCCTGAAAAAAAAATTTATGACCTAGCCTCCCCCCATTTCTCCGTAATCTGAATACAATGTTTTTTGATTCACAAAGTCTGTTGTCAAAGAATATGTATGAAGTACAATATTTGTACCATTGTGGTGAGATTTAACTCCAAAATGCCAGTTTTCTCCCTTTGATTCTTCAGTTTGTCTGTAAAGAAGCTAAACACTGCAGGCATGAAAGATACTTTATATGCATAGCACTGAAAATACAGAGCATGGAAAACACCCAATTATTTTAAGCTTTTAATGGATTTCTATTTTTAGATTTTTGCGAATATTATAAATCTCCTCTTTCTTCGGACTAATATGTGAGATTTACTTCACAGTTTAGTTCTGTAGGAATAAATATAGATAACAGAAGGCTTCCAACATGTAAACAACTAAGGTGAGAAAAAATATTAGTAATTGTTTGTCACGAAATCAGATAATTCCGAATTATGTCCTGTACCTCCTTGAAAATCTAACATGCCATGAGCATTGCAATTAAAAATGGTCAGAATGTGATTTTAGTATACATAGGTATAAAAGCAGTTCTGTTCACAACTTAATACAAATTTATGTTGGCATATTCATGGTGTCATGGGGCATATTCTTGTACCACATTTTATACTTTTATATCTGATCTATTTCTAAGTGATGATTTTGTTGAGATACCTGAAAGTGGCTCTGAATTTTATAAAAAATCTTTTAATGAAAACATGAAGTTCGTAGAGAAAGTTAATGAAATTTCAATAAAATTACTGTAAATTCTCTCTTTCTTATACTCTGTAATCCAATCACAAATGTTATAGATTGTAACTCTCTACCTCAAGAAATGAATAGTTATATTATAAAAGTTCTAAATGCTCCTAATCCAAACCCTATACCCCAGATATCTTGAGTTTCTTGATTTTTTGCATTCTGGTATAAACTCAACAATCCATAATGAGGAATTTGCACGTTTTTTTATTTTACATTTATGATATAGAAAATAGAAAAATATGATCGAAAGCATCTCTTTTTTTAGTTTTAGAACTCTGAAAGTTAACATAATTTGTTTTTAAACGCGCACTATTTACTTTGTCTCAAAAACGCTACTTTTCCTACGCGGATACATGTGACGTCACAATGCACTATGGCGAATTTGTTTACTTCGGTGTTTGGATTGTGTTGCATAGTTTGAGTTTGATATCTAGTGTTTTTTCTTTATTTTTAAGATGTCAAAGTGTGTTACAGAAAATTTTAAATATTGTTTAGTACCTTGCTGCACAAGTACAACGGTAAATACACCTGGAAAGCTTTTTTTTAGTGTTCCAACAGATAATGTCAAAAGGAAATCATGGACAGTTGCAATGAAACGCGACGAAAAAAAAATCCTCATTCAATAATTTTTTAATTTAGCTATAATTGTGAGTTTTAATGTGATACAGATGATTTGCCAAATCATTGCAGCAAATATGAATTTAAAATACAAGTTTTGACATTTTCCACTTAAATAAATATTTAAATATATTTGTAAACACAACGAGTTTTGTTATGAGTTATATTCTCCAGATGGAACCATTCCACCTAACATGAAACCATTACGAAAGAAAATCATTTTAAACAAATTATTAAGTATTATATATCATTGGAAAGCTTATGACCTCTAGAACTAGAACGTACTATTGCTTTTTCCTTATATTAAGTTTGTTTTGTAGGGGATGTAATGGGAAAATATCTATTTGTAAGTTTTTTTAGCAAGTAAAATTATCATTTTTATACCTTATTACTTACGTAAATTATCCCACTGAATTTAATTGGAGTAAATTTAATATTAATGTAAAAACTATAAAAGTAAAATAAATGCATGTTTGTGACTGTTTTGAATATAAATAGCCTAGTTAAGGGTACAGTTGCAGCATCATGTATTATATGTAACATCTGTTACAAATAGTTTTAATATTTTTTATTACAGAAAAAAATGACTGATTTTTTATGTCAAGGTTCTGATAAATTACAGGCATGTCTTGTGATGTTATTTTTAAAATTTTTGAACAAATTGACATAATAGATTCACAGATTTTTTTATCTTATGATGCTATAGTACAAATGATGTTCCATTTTATGTAGCATACGTTACATTAAAGATTTTTTTTTCAGCTTAAATACACCAGAAATAAATTTTGAAACCTGTCAAGTTTATCTTTAGTTTTTATCAGGAATTGGTTTTATCAGGAAAAAATAATACTCTCCTATTTTGAAGCATTAATATGCATCTCATAATCTTTTTATTATTTATTTTGTGTGTGAATGTTTCGTCCGTTACAATGGAATTCACCAGATGCTGGGTTGGGGGTAGGTGATGAAATTTTAAAATAAATACAATTTGTGTGCAAAATGTGACAAAAGCGTAAAATATATTAATTATTTTGTAAGTTTATTTTTAATTAATCTTTTTACACTAGTTTTGGGTGCTAGTTTTTTACATAAAATGTATAAAGTATTGTATTAAAAAGATTTTTTTATAACTGCTGAAGTATTTCTAATTATTTATAAATTACTTAAAGCGGGGAAAGCTAACCATGGATGGTCTATTGTATCTACCCCAAACACACTATCATTAAAACTTTTAGATAAAATTAAATATAATACATAAAGGAACTCATCCAAAGATGCTGCACAATCATTGCATTGGACGGAAAGGACATTTTCTTCCTTTTCATTCAACTTGAGTTCCACACTGTAAGTCTTTTTTGTGACATTATGTTCTGGTGTCACCCTTGCATTGACTGTACAGATGTCTCCATCCCTTTTTACCTGAACATATCCTACAGCATTATCTCCATAGCCTTATCGTCCAAATCTAAGTAAAAGTAACTTTCTAAGTACTAAAGCATTAATTTAAAAATGTGTTTTTAAAACACAAAATTATGGAGTTAGAGGATTGTTTAAAATTATTTTGAGTAGTAAACATTTGTTTCTTTGCACCACTTGTAGTATGTGATTAGTCAAAAGTTTAATTATCATGCATAGTTCAGATTTATTATAATTCCTTTACCATTTAAAATACACATATTTCTATGATATGAATGCAGAACACTGAACACATTCGTAAATTTGGTAGTGTTTTTAATTTCTGTCAACTTTTTAATACACAATTAAAAATACTAAATATCCTATAACAGACACTACTTGTAATGTTGCAGAGCTAATTAATTCTACAAAATTAAACATGTACTATGAATGAATAATAATAGAAGCTGTTTATTAAACTTTTAGAGTACGATATTAATTTAATAATACGCATAAACAATGTGTAACTTTAAAGTTTGTGTAAAGTACAACGCACGTCAGCGTTCTACAATCTACATTACATAACTAGAATAAAAAATGCAAACAAATATATACATCCCTCTGAACTTTAAATCCTCGTATTTCTGCTCCCATAAAACTTGGATTATTTCCCAAAAAGGAAAACACTGCAAATGAATCCATTTTAGGCAGGTTGTCAGATTGCCCTTTTGCAAAACCGGGTAATAACGCCATGGTAAACAAAACAGAAATAAAACTAAGAATAAAGACGACGATAGAATATAATTTTAAAAAAAGGGGGAATAAACAGTAGCCACAAACTAAAATTAGAAAAATTAAACCAAATTAGAAAAAAAATATGATTTTAAAATGTTAGTTTAAGAGGAGGAAACGTAAAATCTCGCGCTAGACAAATGTAAACATTGAAGCATGGTGCATAGTGACGTCAGAACCAATCACGTAGCGTTTTGAGGTCACATGATTTTTCAACACTTTTCGCTTATTTTAAATTTAAAATTCTTATTATTTAGATCTATATATACGTTTTAATTGATGTTTTCGAACAATTTGATAACCAATCTGTTAATAAAAAATAGAAATGAGCATTTTCCCCACATGTGCAAATTCCTCATTGTTAACTGCCTTATACTAGTGTGTAATTATTTGATACTCCAGTGAGATTTATATAAATGAATTTTGAAGTAAAATTTATTTTCAAAGTAACAATCACTTGTTTGTTAGGTAATATCTTTTTCTTTTTGTCACATTTGCTGGATATAAAGACAATAAATGTTTTGCCAGTATCCTCACCTGAGCTTATCTGTACAAAATATAGAAAAATTACTTTTTCTGATTCCTGTCAAGTGTATTACTTCTAAGGATTTAAATTTATTATTATATATAATGTGTGAAATTTCCTTAATTTGGAAGATGGGAAAGGAAAAATAGTTTATGGGAAGTAATTTGTAAAAAGACCATAATATGTTTGCTTATGAATTAAACAGTTTTAATTTCATTTTGTTAAATTAATGTGGCTGCAGATTTTATTTACTTATACTTTTATAAGATTTAATTCATGGGAGCATTACTGTTCTGTATACTATATATATATTTTTCTTAAATTACTGTTTTGTTAAGTATGGTATTAAACTTCTGCTGTTACTATAAATGCATACATTTATAATTGCAGAATAAAATATTTCATAATCTATCATTAAAAATTATTTATAATATTGACAATTGCTTCTGTATCTCATTGCTAATGGAGAGGTAGGTCTGATTTTCTCTAAACAAGGCGTGTTATATTAGGTATAGCTTAAACTTCATCTGATTTCCTGTAGCACTGAACTGTATTGTACAGTTTTGAATAAAAGAATTCCAGTCTATGTGGATATCTTAGAATGATTTGACTTAATACAAACGATGAAAATTGTTATGAGATTACCTTATCTTGTAAGAACAAAATGGTTTTCTAATATTCCCTGAATCACACAGGTGTTTTATTTAATAGCTAGTATAAAGATAACTTAAGATAATCAGAATGTAATTCGAATTATACTGAATTATTCTAATTTCGTTTTTATAATTTTCTAATTCTTATTCTTAAGTTTGCTAGATTTATAATGAAACTATTTGAATATTATCAAGTTGGAAGAGTGTTTAAAAGATAAGTCCCCAATTCACATTTGTAGTCCCAGTGTACAATTTTATAGGCTTGCATATTTATTTCTAGTGCCTTTATTATGTAGTAGTCTCCTTTGTGCTTACATAGCTCGCTGAGTAGATGTATGCAAAGCAAAATTTGAAAAATATTTGCAGTTCTAATCACAGTCTTAAAGAATGTCATAAATCTCAATTATATTAAGTCATAGATTTTCTTAAGTGCTGCATGGACTAACATCCACTGTGAATATAATAGAAAATAAAAACATTTTTATCCATAGAAATGCATAAAGAAGCATTATTAAGAATGAATTTTGATTTTGAAGCTTATGTAACCTTGAATATTTATCCGGCAAAATAGTGAAAATTTTAAAAAATAATGACAAATGAGAAAGACGTGCCGAAATCAGGATAAATAAAGTTTTTGGAAAAAACAAAAATGAAAAAACAGAATTTTTTTTTTAAATTTGAAGTTTAATTAAAAACCTTACATAAATTTAAATACTCCCATCCACCTCCATCCTTAAAATATTTTTTATAAAACATTGGTAGTAAAAAAACAGGAAAATATTAGAAAATTAGAATACACCAATATTTTTTTTAATATAGAAATACCAAAAATACCATTTTTTTTTTTCAAAAATACATTTAATTATTTTTTTTCCACTGCAGAGGCACTTGTCGTCAGACATTTGCCATTACTACGCCGCAATTTTTACTGCCCATATTATTGTGGGGGCACCATATAGGCGGACAGCATTACCCCCTATGAAGGGACGACACGAACGGAGGCATTTTTCGTGGCTCGACGCCAGGATTCGATCCGAGCACCCTCAGCACCGAAAACCAGCGCGCTGTACCACTGGGCCGCCACAAGCCCCCACATTTAATTATATTACCATTTTTTTCAAAAATACATTTAATTAAATTACACTTTAATTATCAGCAATCAGCCAGCACTCCCTCTTGAAAACTTTTTTTATTCTGAAAATTAAGATTTACAATAGGAAAATATCTTTGAAATGTACAAATAAAGCATTTAAACAATTGGTATTAATTCATTAATCATTTATTACGGAGCGGTAAAGACCACATTTGAGTACGAAAAAATCCCGGTCATAAACAAACACCCCCGCACGTCATAAAATGAACGAGTAAAGTTACCGTAGTTTCGGAGGTTACCTCAGAGGAATTTTTATTGCCCCACTTCTTGCATCGGTATGAGTATCGTGCTTAAAATTGTTTTTATGAGTAATTTTTAAGGAGCATCGCATGATAACCATGTAGATTTCTTTTGTTTCGAATTTTTATTACGTGTTATTAATCTTGTAATACAATATTTAAAAGCAGTGATATGTGTTAAATAAATTGACAACATGTTCTATGTCCTCATTAGTGATTGGCTTCAGCCAGTTCGCACTAGTTCTATAGAACCGATGCGAACCGACTAAAGCCCTGGTTTCCTAGAGCGACGGCGGCGGCGAGCGTCTCCGCTCCTCGAGGTGATATATGACCTCAGCGGTGCGAAATCTCCCCCTCTCTGTTCCATAGCATGCATTTCTTCGGGGGTGGTTTCCAAAGCGGGCGAATGACGCTGTGACGTCACGTCGTGACTGAGGTGGTAGCACGCCGTCGACTTGTCCTGGACGGCGCGAAACCAGTCGCAAGGGAACATGGAAGCAATGAATGTTTTCTCCGAAGAAAAACTTAATAAGAGAACATCCTGCACTCTACATTAAAGAGGATCAAAAATATAAAGATTTAACTGTTCGAGAGAACATTTGGAAAGAAATTTCCTCAAAGTTAAAAATAGATGGTAGCAGAAATTCTTCTGTTACTTGGGGTATTGCAATCTGCATCATTTTGTCGTAAATTGCTTTTAAAGTCTCTTTTACAATAGAGCTTATCCAAGAGTGGGAGATCCTGTATTGGAAACTAAGAGATCTATATGTCTCTCCTGTATGTCCATAAATCTAAAATATAGATATTAATCATCTTAGTAAGCAGTAAATTACCCTTTTTTTTTAAAGAGGGGGTTATTTAATAAAATGAGGAAGCGATATGTACGTTTACATTTAGAGAAATAAAAAAAATATAAAAATTTGTCAGGGGCGTCATTTCATATTTTCCAGAGGGCGGCAAGTACTTGACCGGGTGGAGGGAGGCAAGACGGTCAAAATGCCTTGAAAAGTGCTTAAAATTGCCCCAAAAAGAGAAAAATGAGCAAATATCCGTAAATTTCAAAAGCTAAGGAGCTCAAATGACCCCCCCCCCCCCCAATGAAAAAAATAAAATGATCCCTCTGAAATTTATTTATTGGGAATTGTGTAACATGTTCGGATGTTTTAAAAACTTTATACCAATTAACAAGACTTTATACGGTCCTAAAATTGTCATAAAATTTATTCAACCATCATCGTGGGAGAATTAATAATAATTAAATAAGAAATATAAATATTACTTTATTAATTGTTCTATATATATATATATATATATATATATATATATATATATATATATATATATATATATATATATATATATATCTTCAAATCGTAATAAATTGAATAAATTAGTGGTTGTTTATGCAGAAAAAAAATATTTATTAAATAAGTGATTTTATTATTTTGATAGAAAAATAATACAATACATAGAACTTATTTTTATCGTAATAGAAAAACAAATTGAAGTATTCACTTCATTTTAGACTTTTTTTTTAATTTCTAACTTATTGCAGTTAAAGTATAATTACCTCAGAGTAATGCAGAGTTCTTCCTCAGCAGAAATAGGGCGACGCACTCGATTGCAAGAATCTTTGGTGATGTCATTTTTAATGAATGATAGTATATAGTAAAAAATCTCCCGTGAAACTCTGAAGTATTCTCGGAACTTTACTTCATCGTCTTTTAAATACCTTTGAATTAAAATATTAAAGGTTCCTTCATCCTCCCTTTTTTTGAACAGATCATGATGATCTTCTCTCTCAAAAGCCGATTGTATTATTTCATCATCTCGTTCCTCTTCATCTAATAGAAGAGCAATAATATCGCTTTCAGCCATAACAATGTTTATTTCTAGCGATGGCTGTCGGACAAAGACGAAAGACGTTGTTTACTAAAAGAAAGTGAAAAACCCTCCCGTTCCGTCTTCCTTGGAAACCACCCCTTCGCGACTGCCGTCGGCAGTTTGTCACAGCTGTCATTGCGGTCAGCGTTGACAGCGGTAGTACGCCGCCGACGTCGCTCTAGGAAACCAGGGCTTTAATCCCACCACTGTTTAAAAGGTGTTAGTCTGAAAATCATCTTATCAGCCGTGTATTCCTGACGTATATTTCATAGATTACAAGAGGTCCACAGATGCTGTTTTGAAAATGTTAAGAATCACATAAAAGCACTATTGTACAGTAGATGAACCCAAAGAAACTTGTAGAATTGATACTATTGCAAATTCTAATGTATTATATACACAAAACTAAACTCATTGGCGCAACAGTCCCATGTGGACCAAGGCCGACGGTACTCATCTCCGCTTTCTTGACCGTGGACTTGGGGTGTCATACAGCATTTGTCTGGGTCAGATGATCAACTTGACGTGGGACCTGCAGAGTTTACTTCCCAAGCATACTTGATTCTCGTTTTATCGACCCTCTCAAGGGATGAAAGGCATGAGTCGACCTTGCCCAGTCACAGGATCGAACTCGGGACCTGTAGTGTGGCAGCTTGAAGTTTTAACCACTACGACACCGGGCTTCTATATACACAACATTCAGATTAAAATACCCAGAGCGTGGTGAAAAATATCTGTAGCCAACAAACTACAATCCAAACAAATATGCCTAAACAAACCCATATGCCACACATTCTTTGTTATTTCCTGTAATAATTGTATATATTTTCTTACATTTATAAACTTTTTAATCTGATGGCAACCGAGCTTTTTCATCAGATGTTCATGTCTGGAATTTCTCGGAGCATTAAACTAAATAATGATGAAATTATTTTTAATTATGGATAACTAAAATGAATATGAAGGGGAAAATATTAATATTACTTAAACGTTATGGATCGGGCCGATATCCGTATTTTGAATATCCCTACAAACCAAAACATATCAAATCTGCGCGTTCTTATCATCTACCAGGAAAATAATAAGAATGGTTAAGGAACCTCGTGCCCAAATTAGAATAAATTTAAAATCCTTTGTAGTTTAATTTATCCAGAACGTCATTTATAACATATTAATATATAGATATCATTTCGTAGCACAAATAAACTTTTTATATTGTTATGTTCATTTCACGTGGTAAATAAGAAAAAATGCGTGATGGTACAGTGTTAATATATCCCATTGAAATTCCTTTCTCCTTTCTTTGCAGGTTCTCGGTACAGATTGTTTGATGCAAAACTAAAATGTTTGTGGTGTCTGCAAATTCAGAAAGTCAACCTATTGGTAGCAGTTACAGTTTTCTAATCATCACGTAAAGGAACGTCGGCATGCCAGAAGAACAAATTTCGCGTATTTCCAGCGTAAATATACTTAGCAATAAATACCATTCCTGCGAGCAGAACCCTACTAAAGACGAAGGTGAATGTACTCCATGTGACACTTGTATAATTAGTCAAAATGTAAAAAGTTCCAGTGCACAGATTGCCCCTCGACCCGCAGAAAAAATTTCCGAATGTAATTTATCTGAAAGTACATTCTCACAGTTTGCTGCCATAAATACACATCAATCGCACAACATTGATAATCCTGTCTGTACCCATACAGAGAAATCGTTCACTTGCTCTGTATGTGGGAAAATATTTTCTAAACAGTTCCATTTGATAAGACATCTCCGCACCCACACAGGAGAGAAGCCTTTTGCCTGCACTGTATGCCATCAAAGATGTTCTGAACAGGGTCATTTGAAAACACATCTCCGCACTCACACGGGTGAGAAACCTTTCCCGTGTACTGTTTGTGAGAAAAGATTTTCTCAACAGGGTGATTTAAAAAGACATCTTCGTGCACACACGGGAGAGAAACCTTTTGCATGCACTGTATGTAAAAAAACATTTTCTGTACAGGGTAATTTAATAAGACATTTCCGCGCCCACACGGGAGAGAAACCTTTCGCCTGCACTATATGTGGAAAAACATTTTCTGATCAGAAGAATTTAAAAGCACATCTCCGTATCCACACAGGAGAGAAACCCTTCGCATGCACTGTATGTGCGAAAACATTTTCTGAACACGGTAATTTAAAAAGGCATCTCCGCGCCCACACAGGAGAAAAACCTTTCGCATGCACTGTATGTGGGAAAACATTTTCTCAACAGAGTAATTTAAAAACACATCACCGCGTCCACACGGGAGAGAGGTCTTTCGCTTGCACTGTATGTGAGAAATCATTTTGTCACCAGGATCGTTTAAAAACACATCTACACTCTCACACAGGAGAGAAACCTTTCGCCTGTACTGTATGTGGGAAAACTTTTGCTGCTCAGGGTCCTTTAAAAACACATCTCCGCATTCACACAGGAGAGAAACCCTTCTCGTGCACTGTATGTGCGAAAACATTTTCTGAAAGCGGTAATTTAAATAGGCATCTTCGCGCCCACACAGGAGCGAAACCTTTCGCATGCACTATATGTCAGAAAAGTTTTTCTCGACAGGATGATTTAGAAAAACATCTCCTCACCCACACGTGAGAGAAACCTTCCGAATGCAATATGTGGGAACACATTTTTTGATCACGGTCATTTAATAACACATCTCCATATCCACACGAGAGAGAAACCTTTCGCATGCACTGAATTTGGGAAGACATTTCCTGTACAGAGTAGTTTGAAAACGTTTCTCCATATCCATGGAGGAAAATCTTTTAGTCTGCTCGATATGGGAGAAAATGTTTTCTGAACTCGATCATTCGAAAAAAAACATGTTTGTTCCGACACAGAAGAGAGTTCTTTCATCTTCAGTGTGAGAGCAAAGATTTTCCTTGCAGTGTGCTTTGAAAATTCGTCTCCGTACCCTTACTAAAGAGAAACCTGTCGATTGCACTGTATAACAGAAAAGATTTTTTGAAGAGGGTACTTTAAAAAGAAATACCTTTTCTCCCGCAGGGTATGAGATAGGCTTATGGCTTGAGAACAGATGAAAAACGCATCTCCCTACCCATTCAGACATGTCACAAACTCTACCGTGTGAAACGGGATTTTTTGTCGCAAAGAAATATTTTTGTCCCACCGACGTGAAAATGAAATTCAAACTCAGATTTGATGGTCTTTATTTTGTGGAGATGTCGCACGCAATTATGTTTTGTGATTAATTTGGTGTTTGATGACAATATTTTTTTTAATAATATATCAATGCGATATCGGTCATCGCCTCCGATCAGTGAGGGATCCTTGACCCACCAAAGTGATTGAAGTAAAAAAAATCTGTCATTATACCTGTTTATACTACAGGAAATGTCACTTATGCAATACATCTTGTTTTTGTTTTTGCATAATATTTAATTATAATTTTTAAGATTTAACTTTTTTTTCTACATCTGCTGTGTTCTGTAAATGAAATAAATATGAATAATGATATATAAATAAATGTTTTATACCTTCATATCGCGACTGGATTAATTTTCGCTTTTGTCTCTCTTTTAAATTAATCTAGCTTTTATTATTTTATTAGAAGGATTTTGTGTGATGTTCAGTCAAAGTAATATTTAATGCATGGATCATCTAATTATAGTTATATATTTTTTTATATTAGATATCGTCTGAAATTTTTAGGTATGAAATATATAATTTTAACTTTAAACTCAGGTCTTGAAAAATGTTTAAAATTTATAAATTGCACCAAGTCTTGTCTATCGAATAATTGACTATTTACCGAGTCTTGCAATATATTTGAACAGGACATGTGATAATCTGCTCCCACTCTGAGTGGTACCGGTAATCGGGGAGGAAACCTTTGGACGTGACGTTTCACATTTATAAGACGAAGTCTGATTGGTATTTAAAGCAAAATTTTGTAAATTTGTTTGGTTAGCATTTTGCTGGTCAGCTAACATATGCGATAAATTTTGTGTCTTACTCAAATTAAATTTAATCTTGTACGCAAGAACACGAGTGCATCTATAATTCATAAGAATGTGAAGTCATCAGTTCGAAAATATGATTTGCAGAATTAACATGGTCTAAAGGAAAATGGTGTCTCCTTTGGAGAAATTTCTAAACTTTAAGAATATTATTTCGAACTTACAGTTATCCACGTTTGAAGATAAAACATCTATATCTGTAAAATATTTAAATCAGTGATTTTGAACCACTGCCACGGCACTTCAGTGTGTCGCGAGATTCTTTAAGTGTGCCGCCACTGAGAATTTTTTCGTATGCTATTTTTACAAAATATATAGGTACAACAATCAATTATCCAACTAAAATTCTTTAAATTAATCTTATTATTAGTGTGCTGCCAAAATTTTAAATTATTATAAGTGTACCGTGATGAAAAAAAGGTTGAAAACCACTGATTTAAATTAATGTTTTTGAAAAACCCATTCAAACAAAATGTGAATAACTAGTGGATATTCCGTTTAAAAAAGAAATTGATGAAATGTTACTTTTAGGTGAACTAGAACAGGATTCATTAAGAGAACTTGAATCTCGCAATTTCTGAGGTGTTTTATTTTCTTTCAAGCCAAAGACTTTTAAAAAACTTCATTAAACTAGGATTTCGCTTTTTCATATTTCCTCTCACCTCAGGATCTCGTGGTCGGGACAGTAATAGGTTGGAGGGTGTCGATCTCTATTACGCCATGCAGACTGCAGACAATGTGACGTTCGTCTCTTATGAAGTGTGAGAAAATATATGCATGACGGACAGGCCCAGATTTCTGCATGGGCAAGTGGGGCACTTGCCCAGGGCCCCCTAATTTAGTATAAAGTTGTACATAGTTTTGAGAATTTATGTTTTGGTTAATATAGTAAAGGGGTGCAGTGGCGGATACAGAAAAAAATCCTGGGTGGAGCACAGTGCACCCACTATAGTGAAAGCATGCTTACGTGCATAAGCGTTTCTGGTTTAATTATTTTTTTTGGGGGGGGAGTTGTAATACCTCCAGACTGTGATTTATTTTGAATTTCAAAAGAAAATTTCATGAATTTATTTATTAACATTCAAAAGTAAATTAGTTAATTAACACTTCTTATTAATATTCATTATTTTCTTCAAATTTTTGACTTGTCGGTCGAAATTTTTTTTGAATTTCTGGTCCCGATTTAAGGAGGCCTGGGTGAGTGTCCCACATGTTCATGTGGAAATCTGGTCCTGAGGAGGGGGGGACATACCCCCTCTGGATCTGTCTTGAGGGGGGCCCCCAAAATCTGCTTTGCCCAGGGCCCCGTTGTGTCAAAGTCGGGCCCTGATGACGGAAAAAAGTAAATCAGCATCACCGGAAAAATGAAATGAAAAGTAAATCTGCTGATAATACCCTGACTCAGTTGACTTTCAGAAATAAAAAACCTCTTTTATTTTCGCAGACAGCAAATGAAGGCGAGAGTTCGATCTCCTGTTCTTAGAGACGATCATAAATACTCGCAGTGGCAAAATCCTGCAACTTAAAACAAAATGAACTTACTGCGGTTACAATGTCTCCCCGACATATATCTGCTGATCAGTGGCTCTTATTCAAGCAAAATTCCTCCAGCTGTACCTTGTGGGAGGAGTTATCGATTATTCCCATGGAAACGAATGAGATGACGACGAGCATGTTTGCTTTCAGTTCCCCGATTAACCTACTACATCAATGTTAATTGGAAGTGTTGGTTAAAATATTACCCTGGATTCATAATTCAAGTGAGAACACCGCCATTAGAGCTAATGAAAATTTGCACAAATTAGAAAAAACATCACTCTCTAGCCAGGAATCGTAAGCAATTACTAGGTTTAGGCTACTGATAATAATAGGGCGACGAGCGGTACGTTGAAGAGATCCTAGGGACGGTCTACGGATCGTGAAGAAAGTTTACTGTTTTCTTGTGTACATATTCATATTGCATTAGTAGGTAAATTCGAATGTAAAGATGGTCGCTGCCATTTTGTTTCTTTCCATGGGAATGATCCATAACCACACTCGCATGCCATGGCCGTGGGAATTTGGTCTCGATATTAGATGACGTTTAAATGCTCTCCCTCAAATAAATACGTCAGGAACTTTCGCCAACGACAGTGCAAAATACACTTTTCTGTGAGCTCATGAAAAATGTGTGATCCTAGAAAATAGAAGAAATGTTCTGAACTCTCAAAATTACGAGCAAATGACAGTGAAATTTTGTTATATGGACTGAACATGCGAAAAAGAAGCAATTTTAACAACAGAGAATTTATATAAATTCAAATCGATTCATTTAATTAATTAATTACTCATTAAAAACAGTTTAGATAAAAGATAAATGCAAACAACTGGTTGTCGAATCTTTAATTTAATATTATTTATTCAGACTGCTTTGGAGTTGGTTTTTGATCACACGAGTTTTTTCATAGTTGACTTAATCTCGGATTTCATAACTATATATGCTGGAAAATATATTATTTAACGGATATGTTTTATAGAGTTATAAATTAAGAATGGGAAGAATAGGAGGAGGGATAAAAAGCGGTTTCTCGGAGGAAAGGGAACACACACTCTGAGGAAAGGGAACTTCTACTCATCAAGGAATTAAGTCCTATATTTAATTTTGCCCGAGAGCAGGAAATTGTTCACTGATTTGTACTCTTCAGCCGTAGCGACTGAGAGTTAATGTACTTCCGCAACATCTTGCAGTGTACAGAAGGTTCGAACGCACTGATGGCATTTAGCGTGAAACTCCAAGTTTCGTTCGGGATGATGAGAAAAGGAGGTGGCTTTCTCTCCCTTTTCGCCGGTTGACCTCTTTGCAGTCCGCCACTTTGGAAATGTTGAGATTGAACATCCTGTAATTGTAGTCAAACAAGGAGTTTCCAGTCAAGATTCCATATATCTCCTCGCGAGTCATCGTATAAATATCACTCAAGGTCCTTAGCGTTTCAACGAAAGGTGAAAGAACAAGCGTAGGGATAGAAAAGACGTTAGTAGGAATATTCTCGGAGCGAGCACTCGAACACACGTCCACACACATTGCCATCTTGAACGGCTATGGCTAGGTACTACAAGACTTTGACTTTGGTAGCAGATAACAATGATTTATCACATGTAACTGACTCTCATTATTTGTTGGTCTAATGGCAACGGTATCGCTGAAGCGTCTGTGAAGTGTCTGTATTAAGTATTTATTGCATTGAATTCTGCAGAACAGCATAAGTCTCACAAATTTTCAATTCAATTCAATTCTGCAGAATCTTAGTAGTTAAATGAAAAAAGTGGTGCCCTTGGCGACAAACTTTCGCAGCTTTTCGGATCAATGATGGACTAAAATAACTCTATAGATACTGCTAGAAAAATGTTGGAAAGCAGCTATTCAAGTAAGTTTAATTTATAGGTAATTTTTTCTGTATTCTATGACAGTACTGTATTGTTAAGATGTTGAAAATGATATTTATGATTTCTACATTTTACGCTATTTTTTTATGTGAGTGAAGCTAAATTCTAATACAATTCGTATAACTATTAAACCATTAAAAACTGTATGTTCAGGCATGGTTTGTTGTTTTCAGTAAATAAGTAAATTAAAACCTTATGGTCGATATTAAACCTTTTATTATTAAACCTTTATTAACCGATTATTAAACCTTTTGGTACTATTAAAATATACACTCCATGATTTCAAAAGATTGCTAAAAGTTGTCAATCTTATAATTTTATTTACAATTTATATCCCAAATTTATAAGTGTATTATACAAGTCAGACATAATGCATTTAGCTACTTTGCTGGTTATGAGTTATACAAATGATTTTGAACTGTTAATAATCACAGTAAAAGATAAAGTATACAAGGAAGAGTTCCATATCCTCTGCTGTTCGGTTAAAAGTTGCCAAACTCCACCAAGTGGAGTTATCTTTATAAGAAATTTAGGAAAAATACCATTTTACACAGTTTTAAAACTTTTAACCTGACAATCAACACTTTGTATGAAAATTCAAAACTAAGTAGCTAATACAGAACCGTAGATTTATTTTTCGAAAGAAATATTGAATGCAGCATTCATCAGGATTAAATAATTAAAACAGTCTAAATATTTGCAAAGTGCCCAAAATTTATCAGTAATTTGTAGAAAATGTTGTTGGGAATCAATGTATTCAAAATACAAGAATTTAATATTTTTAAAACTGAAAAACTAGAAAACGGACATGCAAATTCTTCAAGAAAAATAGACATAAAAATACAAAAATAGTGAAAAAAATAAATGAAGTTCATAAAATTAACAGTTTGTAAGAAGATAATTGCAACATATATAGAAGAATGAAAAAAACAATGACAATAGTATTACTTGTGTTTATTGAGAACAAAAATTTAAATTTAAAATATTTACTAAGTATAAAAATCAATTTATAAAATTAAGAACAAAATAAAAATATTTTAGGAAAGGGTACAAAATTAACTAAAAACATAAATTGTGAATCTTCATTTGAAAAATTAGATTTAAAAAGCACTGACAAAGGCAAAATGATGTAGGGGGAACTTGGGATACTTGACCCAAGGCCTTTTTCTCAGAATGGGGAAAGTTTTGTAAGTTGGAAGTAGCATCAATCCTTTCCTTACAGTTAGCTGACCACATGGTGAAAATAACAACTGAATCATTGCATAAGTTTTTAAACTATAAGACAAAATACATTTTCATGCTCCAAAAGTAATTTTTTTGTGCTGTAAACGCTGATGTTATAATTTTTTTTGTTTAAAGGTAAGACTTTTTTAATTGGTCATTTGTTTTGTACATGATTTTAGCTATAATAAAATGTATAATAGTGTTAATCTACTTATTTGCAAATGGCTGCATTTTAGGATTATGTAGTAAATATGCAACTAGGGATACTTGACCCAAGTCACCTAGGGATACTTGACCCAAGATTAGGATTATTTATTTTGTTTTTTTCTTTCCTTATGGATGCCCCAAAAATATAAAATAAAAGAGGGTGCTAAACCCAGAGAGGCTATTCCTTCTGATATTTTGGAAAAAGCTGTGGGAAAGGTTCTAGATGGTGTCCCATGTCATACAGTAGCCAAAGAATTTGGTCTCTCTAGAAACACTTTAAGAAGGTATGCCAGAAAAATCCAGGGAGGGTAAACAACAAATTTTCTGCCATCATATAAAGCAAAGCAAGTTTTTAATGAAAAAGAACTGTCCAACTATATAGAAGTTATAGCTTGCATGAATCTTATTCTGGAACTTTTTGGCACATAATGAACATTCAGACTGCTAATATTTTGAACTTTCTACAATAAAAATTAAAATTGGGCATATTAATATTAGAATTATGTAATAAAAATTAAAAGTATTAACCTTAATGTTAATTTTGTTCTTATGTAAAAGTGTTTTGTTTATAATTTTAAATCATACTCCCAAACCTATGACTTGGGTCAAGTATCCCTAATGGGTGGATCAAGTATCCCTATATATTGGGATACTTGACCCAAATTGAAAGTTTTGAATAATTCATCTTTTACTACCTTTACAATTATCACTTCAGAATAATAATAAATATTGTGTAATACTTCATTAAGTATATATAGACTGCATTTACACACCTATAAGTAATGTAAAAAAAAATTAACAATCAAAAACTAAAAATTGGGTCAAGTATCCCTAGTTTCCCCTACTAGATGCACTCAGCCCTGCAGTAAGACCTATAAACCAGATTTGAATAACCAAATTTAAGTTCTTATCTTCCAGATGATATTCCTTGAAAAGGTGGAAAATAAGCATTTATAAAACGAATTCAAATTTTTTTCATTGGCTTGAATTGATGGCTTGAATAATCTTGAATTTCATTGGCTGAAAATATCTAAGTGATCATCATAAAAATTCAATTAGTTGAAACTGAAAAAAAACCATGTGACATTTCTACAATATCATTTTTTACCTTTGGTGATGTAAGAGAAGAGCAGCCTATTAAACCATAGGTGTGCAGCCTATTTAACCATAAAGCTAAATAATAATTATTTTTTAATAAAGACCCGAGCAACAGAGCATAAAAAAAAGTATATACTTATATAATCACCCAATTTGAGGCCATAAAAAATCCAACACTTGGTGCAACACTCATATGTTTGGTAATTTTATAATTTCCTGCTTAAAATATTTTAAAATTATCAAAACATCTAAATCTTATCGAATTTAAGAAACTATCATTTATGTGTATTAATATTTTTTTGAATTGGAATAAAATCCCTTTACACTAATTTGATGCAAAACTTATAGATACAACTAATTAAATAGTTAAAATTTCCATGTAAATGATGAACTGGTACTAAATTTGGTGAGTTTTAACAGCTTGGTACCATGAGCAGCAATCTGCAGTTTAACCATTGCTCATATCATTCTTCTATCAGAGAACTTTTTATTTATAATTATATTTGATAAAAAATTTTTTAAAGATATTTCTTTCTGTATTCATTCAGTGTTAAAATTTTTTATGATGAGATTTAGTAAATACCTTTCATGAAATATGTTTCATCATAACAAAGATAACGACAATAGCATTAAATGCAATACTCCTAAATTTTCATCATTTTAGATACATCATTTCATTATAATATGCTTGTTAAAAGTTTTAAATTAATGTATTTCAAAGAAGAGGATTAAAAATAATACTTGATATTTAAAACTGAAATTATTTTTAAAGAAAAATTAAATTATTTAATACTCAAAACTCAGTAGGACTGCAGTTTAGGGTGCCCCTTGTTTTTCTGGCACCAATAGTGTCAACGTGCCATTTAAGTTGGCGGCGATAAACATCCATCATGGTATATGAGTCACGAAATAATCACATGACAAACAGGTCAGAAATTTGTAGGAGTAACAACATTAGCGGACACGTGAGAAAACTCGCACACTTGGCGTTTAATAAGACAGAGAAAGAACCAAATTGCGGGGCACCCTCCATGCTGTAAAAATGAACTTCGGGGTGCCTCTTGTTTTCTTGACGATAAACATTCATAAAAGCAATGCAAATGTAATAAAAAGCATAAACTATGAGTATCAAAATAGTAAAAAACACAATATAGAAAAATTTTATACACAATTGCATTGTACAAAATTTTTATATTTGCAAATGTATGAAGTACAATTTTTTAAATTATCAAAAAAATTTTGAAATTTAAGACAGAAAATATGGGAGTATTAAATCCCAGGTAACTGCTTACATTTTGTCAGCCACTAATCCTTTTTTAAAATCATTTGTGACAACGGAATCACCTAAGCGCATTTTTTACACTGCTTATTGCATTGAATTCTCCGTACTCCGTACCCTTATTTCATTAAATATAATAAGGGTAGAAACATTCGCACCCTTTAAAAAGAGATCAAGGACTGATCTTGATACTAGATACATAAACAGCTATTAAAGTAAGTTTTATTTACTGGCATTTTTCTGTGTATTGTATGACAGAACTGTTTTATTACGATGTTGAGAATGATATATATGATTTCTATATTTTACGCTATATTTTTGTGAGTGAAGCAAAGTGCTAGTACAATACGTACACCATGCTAAAAGGTGTCAAACTCCACCAAATAGAGTTCTCCTAATGAGAAATTTAGAAAAATTCCATTTAATACTGTTTTAAAACTTTTAACCTAACATACAACAATAAGTAGCTAATAAAGAATCACAGAATATTTTAAGATGGAAATATTGAATGCAGTATTTATCAGGTATAAATAATTAAATCAGTCTAAATATTTGTAAAGTGTCTAAAATGTATCAATCCCTTGTAGAAAATGTTGTAGGGAAACAATATATTCAAAATACAAAAAATTTATTTTAAAAAATATTAAAAACTAGGAAATAAACATGTAAATACTTCAAAAAAAGATTCATAAAAATGCAAAAATAGTGAAAAAATAAATGAAGTACTTAAAATTCAAAGTTTGTAACAAGATAATTTCAATGTATATAGAAGAATGAAAAAAAGCAATGATTTTTTAGAATAAAAATTTAAATTTAAAATATTTACAAAGTATAAAAATCAATTTATAAAACTAAGAATAAAATTAAAATATTTTAGGAAAGGAGACAAAATTAACTAAAAGCATAAACTGTGAATCTTTATTTGAAATATTAGATTTTAAAAACACTGACAAAGGCAAATTGATGTACTAGATGCACTCAGACCTGGAGTAAGACCTATAACCAGATTTCAGGAACCAAGTTCTCATCATCTGGATGGTATTCCTTGAAAAGGCGGAAAACAAACATGTTATAAATCATCTTGAATTTCATAGGCTGAAAATATCTAAGTGGTCATCATTAAAATTAAATTAGTTGAAACTGAAAAAAAAACATGTGACATTTCTGTGATTTAATCTCTGACCTTTGGTGATGTAAGAACAGAGTTTAACTGCATCAGGTTTGCAGTCTATTGAACCATAAAACTAAATAATTAAAATATTACAACCAAAGAGCAACAGAACATGAACAAAGTATATACGTATACACTACCTACCAGTAAGTATTTGGGACACCTGTGATAAAAAAGAAAAACAAAATTTATTCATATTCAATAGTTGGCAGAGCCTCCGTGAAAGGCAATTACAGCCTCATCCCTCCAGGGCATGCTTTCCACAAGTCCTTCTATGACGGCTAATGATATATTCTTCCACTCAGCTTGGAGAAGACATATAAGTTCCTTCACCAATTTTGGATGGTTGTTGCACCCCTTATTTAGCGATCTAACTCATCCCAGAGATTCTCGATAGGGTTCAGATTTTCACTCCAGTGAAAATCTGAACCCTATGGACTGGCAGGCCAGTCCATTTAGTTAACCCCATTGTCACCATACTAAACCATGATAGACCTCGCAACATGACAGCTGGCATTGTCATCCGGGAAATAAAAGGGGTCCAACTCGTAAAACTGCCACAACGTAGGAAGCACACCGTCATCCAAAATAGTGCAGTAGGCATCGGCATTGAGCTTACCATGAATTGGGACCAAGGGTCCCTGTCCATACGAGGAAAAACACCCCAGACCATAATTCCATGTCTGCTAAACTTTACTGTGGACACAATGAATTCTGGCATTAGAGGTTCTCCAGGCAGATGCCAGACCCAGATCCTGCCATCCAAATAGTAGAGGGATTGATTTGTTCACTCATCAGAGAACACTTTTCCACTCATCTTTGGTCCACTTTCGACATGCTTTGCACCATATTAACCGAGCAGCACAGTTGGACTTTGTGACGAAAGGCTTATGGGTGGCAGCACAGCCATGAAAACCAAGCAGATGTGCTTCCTTACGGATGGTATTCATTGAAACAACACTCCCAGATGCCTGTTGAAACTCCTGAAGTATGTGGGCCATCGGTTGTATGTTGTTGTTCCAAATTTCTCTGGACAGCACTCTCCCTGTTTTGTGGGTCTGCCGACTCGGGGCACCTTCCGACACTCACCGCTCACCTTTCACATCTGAATCACATAGGCCATTATCGATTTCGGGTAATTCAGCTCGCTAGATATGTCCCTTAGGGCGCTTTTTCATTTACCGATACGACAACGATAAATCGTAGACGATTGTCGTGAGCCGATATCGGTGCAGGCAAAATGCATTAATATACCTACGCGCTTTTTCACCAACCGATTCGATGCCGATTATGTCGTCAGCGATAAGCCGATATCGTTTATCGGGCCATTTCTGTCGGAAAACAACTGCTCTTCCCATCGAATCGTCCGACATACGTACATGTGCTGCTGTTGTGCTAGCTCAAAGATTGCTGTAGAAAGTTTTGTTATTATTGATATTTTGTTAGTTTTCGTTATTAGTTTTATTAGTATTCAACACGTCTTTCAAATTCGATAGAACAGTGTTGTGTGAACTAATTCAACAGAGGCCCTGTATTTGGGATAAGAAGGATAAAAATTACAAAAATAAAATAAGAGAGAAGTCATGAGAAGAAATATTCAACTTTCTAGATGACGGATACGAAGGGAAAACTACTGTTGAAAAGAAAGAAACAGGTAATAACGATTTAAAAATACATTTTAGAAGTAATATTTATATGTGTATTATAGATTAGATTATTTTATATTTGCTTTGATCTGGTTCTCTCACTTGTTTCCAAATCAATTCTATCCTTTAAAATTTGGTAAACAGGCATCTGTTTATGATTCTATAGTGTTCCGTATGTGAACAGATAAATAAATGTTCTTAAACTGAATTTTGATTACAATATATTAAAATCACTTTGATTGTATTACCTATATAATTATTAAGAATGCTATTATCAATTTAATGTTAAATTCTAAGCTCTAATTAATCTCTCTCTCTCTCTCTCTCTATATATATATATATATATATATATATATATATATATATATATATATATATATATATGTGTGTATTATAGATTTGATTTACACATAATACTGAAAATTTAATAAAGATGCTAGTTCACTCATTTGCTTCCAAATCAATTCCATTCTTTAAAATTTTGTAATGTTCTTAAACTGAAATTTTTTTACAATATATTAAAATTGCTATGACTGTATTTAGCTATATAATTATCAAGAATTTTATTACCAATTGATGTTAAATTCAAAACTGTTGATTTGTATAACATTTTTAAAAATAACATTTAGATGTACAAGTATATTATAGATTAGAATTTCATATAAAAACATATTTCTTGGAAATTAATATTGGTGTTTATCTGGTTTGTTCGCTTGCTTCCAAATAAATTTCTATTCTTAAAAATTTTGTAAACAGGCATAATATAC
>OU015499.1:126546139-126678639 GCA_907164885.2 Dolomedes plantarius | reverse complement strand
CACACAGTTTGTAATGTCTTCTCCACTCAGATTCAAGAACAGTTAGTCTAAACAAGTTAGTTTATTACAATTCACTTCTTCATACCTACAATAAAAAAAACTGGCTTCAGTTAGATAACTTACTATTTTTGAATGCTAAGGAATTAAAAACAATCATTAGCTGTTACAGAAACATGGCACAAGGTGGTTGATTATGAATTTTCTCCAGCTAGAAAACATATATTGGAAAGAAAAAGCTATTTATATAGCTGTTTTAACACAAAGATAGGTTTCTTTCTGTATATTGCCCGAATCTTTGTGTTCTTGGTCCGACAAAAAAAAATTTAACTAATATTGCAAAAAAAAAAGTTTTTATATATTTTATGTTTTTTCCGTTTTTTAATGAATAAGTGAGTAATTTTAAAATAACTATGTGCTGTGGTTAATAAGTTATGATTTTTTTTTTTTTTTTTTGGGGGGGGGGGGGGAGGGCTAGCACTCAAACTTGGGTACCTAAGTTAAAATGGAAGGGTTTGGTAGGTATAAAAATTTACCATTTTATAATTTTTTTTCTGTAAATGAAAACTACATATAATGGTAGAGCAAGAATTTTCCTATAAAGTACACTCGAAATGTTTTTTTAAAAAGTTAAAGATTTTAAAGTTTTAAGCCCATGTTCTCACTTTCCCCACTTCACCCTACACTGTTAATTTCATGCAAAACTTAGATACAACTAACTAAATAATTAAATTTTCCATGTAAATTATGAACTGGCACTAAACTTGGTGAGTTTTTACAGCTTGGTACAATGAGCAGCAATCTGCAGTGTAGCCATTGCTTTTTCATATTCTTCTATCAGAGAACTTTTTATTTATAATTGTATTTGAAGGAATTTTTTTAAAGTTATTTGTTTCTGTATTCATTCAGTGTTAAAATATTTCATGATAAGATTTACCAAATAACTTTCATTCTTATCTTTCATTACAGCAAAGATAACTGCATTAGCATTAAATGCAACACTCCAAAATATTCATCATTTTAGGTACATCATTCATTATAATATGCTTGTTTAAAGTTTTAAATAAATGTATTTCAAAGAGGATGATTTGAAAGTAATTCTTGATATTTAAAATTGAAATTCGTTTTAAAGAAAAATTAAAGTTATTTTACACTTCAAACTCTACACAATTATTAGTGTATTATAGGTAAGAAAATGTTTAATTTTCTCTGCACCATGTATTCTAAAGATTTCTGTGTTACAAACATTTCAAGATTTACAAAATCTGTATTAAGTGATATTTCTGACTGTTCTTCTGATATATTTTAGTATAAAAATATTACTTGGATCAGTTAAGAACTAGATTTAAATTATCTGCTCTCTTACCTGCATATTCTTTATACTGAATAGATGATTTGTATTGGCAAAATTTATAACTACATTCCTGCTGTTCATGTCTGGGATAATTTTTTAATACAGTACAACTTTCCAAATCCAGAATCGTTCAGACATGGCAATTCCGGATTTGGGAATTTTCCAGGTTTGAGACTTTTTTAAAAATAACACTACAAAATTTTATGAAAAAAATAAACACACTTAAAAACATATGTAAAATGGTTTAATCATTAAATAAATCTGAATACAGAACATATAATTACATTATAATTTAAACCTTTTAGTCAATAATGTCTGTTGTTTAAGTTTTTGCTTATTAGAAATTATTTTATCTTGAAACCTATATATTGCCATAATTTCATGTTCGGAGATAAAATCCACTGTTCTAAGTCTAATTATGTTTTATCTAATGATTTTATCAGGTCTTCCATTGACATTCTTTTGGTTTCGGGGCATTCTGAATCACTTTCATGATCGCTGTCATCATAAACTTTGTTATTTACCACACTATCAATAATTTCAGAATCGCTCAGAGAACTGATGATCAGCACAGTTTTGTCGATGTCTAACACTTCCTGTATGTCCGATTCATCCAAGTTAATGTTGCCTTTATTTGCACATTCTACTAATTCAGCTATTTCAGCTTCTTTCTCAGACACTTGAAAGCCTCAAAATTGCTGCTGTCGCTTCGTTGAAAGAAAAGGGGTTTTTTTAACTTATCATTTTGGTAGTGACATCTATAGATAAAATAGAAAAGTAAAATTGGCCATTTATTAAAACGTTCCGGATTTGAGACGTCCAGATTCGGGAGTTTGTACTGTATATACAGTTTCATTTCTGAAGATCAATGTTAGTCAAATTGATGTTTGATGTGTTAGTATTTATTTTTCCTCCCCAACCCCTCTCCTAGGGGTAAAAATTTTTCTTTGAATAGAAAGTAACTGCAGTTAAAGTGTCAAATGTGCAGTTTTGGAAATTCTGGTGGTCTATTTTCCTGAGTGCTTTAGAAACGTGTTGTACAATTATGCTGTGATGGAATATGCATGAAATGAATTATATTTCTTGATGGGTTAAAGTTAAAACATGTGTTTGAGGATTATATTACACCATTTTTGTAGAAGATAACTGTGTTTAAATTTTCATTTTGTGTGAGGGAAATATGCATGAACATTCTGTACAAAGTTCTTTTATGAAAACTGTTTGAAAAAATTTCTGAATAGAAGTTAATCATTTACCAGCTTTTCCTTTCCTTTGCAGTAATATACATAGCTTTGCATCTCATGTTGAACTTTCTTACTCACTATCTGTTTTTTGACAATTAGTTTACATATAACTTTCTTTTAAACATAATTTATAGAAACCTGATATAAGAAATTTCAAGATTTTATGTAAATTCTACATTTCAATATTTCAAAATTTGGAAATTTCTAAATTAACTTAATATTTTAAAGTAACAGACTAAATCAGTTAAGTACTTTGTGCTGGGAAGTTTGACATCCAAATTCTTGTCATTCGGGATTTTGATCAGGGCCAGCCCTAGTCCTTGTGAGGCCAAATTATAGAAATTTCGGTTGGATCCTTCAAAATTCTGATATACATTAAATGATAAACATTTAATGTGAAGCATAAAAAACAAAAATTAGGATGATAGTCATATTTCCTCTTATATATACATTTATAAGAAAAGAAAAACTAAAAAGTAGCTAGACTACATATATTTTATTTACAGAAGATAATTATTTTCAAGCAAATTTTGCTAGATTTTTTTTATCAACAAGATCATTTATAAATAATGAAATTTTAATTTCCTTGTTTCTATATGCTCTGTAGACACTATTCCAAGACAGTTGAGTCTCTTCTGCAATATTCTCGACCTCAGCAATGTTTTAATTTAATTTAATCTTGAAAAGCCTCTTTTTCTTAATGTGTGAATTGTTAAAAATATCCTCAAAAATATAAAAGCATTTGAGAAGCCAAGAGGTCTCATTTATAGTACTCATTGAATTTTTATAGGGTTTCTGAAACAATAGTTTTTAATACTTCTATTTCTTTGACCGGCATATAGCTATCTACATCTACATCTTTTATAGACTTCATCTGGTCATTTTTCTGGATCATTTTTACATCAAGACAATTTCTAGTATCGGTGCGTGTTCCTGATGTTTATTCTTTGGAATCATCTCGAATTAACTTGTCTAGCTTTATACAAAATCTGTTAAAAACAATGCCCCTCAAACATTTCTTTCTAGTTACTTATTGGTACATCTGCATACTCGTAATTAAATATCCTTTTTCATTTTCGCAAATGTGGTTCCTGAAGTCCTTGAATGATTTCTAAATCAGTCACAAACTCTGTGGCTCCAACTAAAATTTGTTTGAAATCAGTGTGGCTATATTTTGTCAGGCATTCTAAAAGGTTTCTAAATGATCACAGTACTTCCTTTTGGACATTTTAAATTTTTCGTTATGTGGGGCTCTGTACTAGCATAGGGCACAATTGCTTCAAATCAATCCAATTGTATTAAAGCAAGCCCTGCCTTTCATAATTAATTGTTTTCATATTTTTCTATCCTTTTATGAATAGTATTCCTAAGGTTGTTGTTAATATATAAAATAATCCTATTTAACACATGTAACTGTATGTCCTTGGTTGTTGTTCCTAACTGCTAATGTTAACTGTAACCATTCATGTTAGTTAGTCACGTTGTTGTCATGCTCGTGGTGATGTAAGTTTGTTGTTGAACTGTTCCCAAGTATCTAAGTTTAATTCAAGTAAATATTTATTAATTCTACTTCACAGTAATTGTGTTGAGTGTTTCTGAACTCCCATCTTATAGTTGTCTTATGATTATGCATTTATATTTATGGTTATCTTATATTTAATTCTTTGGTGAGCTGTGCAGAGTTTGGTTTCATACACATTTTAAAATTTTATAAAGCGAGCCCTGACTAGTAACCAAAATTTTTTGTGGCGATAGAGACAGGTAAATCTACTCGGGGCAGAAAAATTGTGGGTATTTTGCATCTTTCACCTTCGATGTTATTTCATTGAACTATCATTTGGTAAGTCAAATTTCAGTAGATATTTAGCTCTATTAAACCCTTCAACTATTTAAAGGAGTTTTTCAGAAACTTTCAAAATTTGCGGGCTTCTTTTCAGAAGAGAATATTTGTGGTAGATCTTCTATTTACAGCTTCTGGTTTTAATTGCTCTTAACTTGCTACAAGAATAAGCAATAAATTTATAGCCTGAAAAAAATTTATGACCTAGCCTCCCCATTTCTCCGTAATCTGAATACAATGATTTCTGATTCACAAAGTCTGTTGTCAAAGAATATGTATGAAGTACAATATTTGTACCATTGTGGAGAGATTTTACTCCAAAATGCCAGTTTTCTCCCTTTGATTCTTCAGTTTGTATGTAAAGAAGCTATACACTGCAGGCATGAAAGATACTTTATATGCATAGCACTGAAAATACAGGGCAGGGAAAGCACCCAATTATTTTAAGCTTTTAGTGGGTTTCTGTTTTTAGATTTTTGCAAATATTATAAATCTCTTTCTTCTGACTAATATGTGAGATTTATTTCACACCATAGTTCTGTAGGAATAAATATAGATAACAGAAGGCTTCCAACATGTAAATAAACAAGGCGAGAAAAAATATTAGTAATTGTTTGTCACGAAATCAGATAATTCCGAATTATGTCCTGTACCTCCTTGAAAATCTAACAGGCCATGAGCATTGCAATTAAAAATGGTCAGAATGTGATTTTAGTATATATAGGTATAAAAGCAATTATGTTCACAACTTAATACAAATTTATGTTGGCATATTCATGGTGTCATGGGGCATTTTTTGCACCTTATTTTACACTTTTATATCTGATCTATTTATAAGTGATTATTTTGTTGAGATACCTGAAAGTGGCTCTGAATTTTATAAATATCTTTTAATGAAAACATGAAGTTTGTAGAGAAATTTAATGAAATTTGAATAAAATTACTGTAAATTTTCTCTCTTATACTCTGTAATCCAATCACAAATGTTATGGATTGTAACTCTCTACCTGAAGAAATGAATAGTTATATTATAAAAGTTCTAAATGCTCCTTATCCAAACCCTATACCCCAGATATCTTGAGTTTCTTGACTTTTGCATTCTGGTATAAACTCAACAATCCATAATTGTTAACCGCCTAATACCAGTGTGTAAATATTTGATACTCCGGTGAGATTTATATAAAAGAATTTTAAAGTAAAATTTATTTTGAAAGTAACAATCACTTGTTTGTTAGGTAATATCTTTTTCTTTTTGTCACATTTTCTGGATATAAAGACAATAAATGTTTTGCCAGTATCCTCACCTGAGCTTATCTGTACAAAATATAGAAAAATTACTTTTTCTGATTCCTGTCTAGTGTATTGCTTCTAAGGATTTAAATTTATTATTATATATAATGTGTGAAATTTCCTTAATTTGGATGAAGATGGGAAAGGAAAAATAGTTTATGGGAAGTAATTTTTAAAAAGACCATAATATGTTTGCATATGAATTAAACAGTTGTAATTTCATTTTGGTAAATTAATGTGGGTGCAGATTTTGTTTACTTATACTTTTAAAAGATTTAATTCATGGGAGCATTACTGTTCTTTATACTATGTATATATTTTTCTTAAATTACTGTTTTGTTAAGTATGGTATTAAAGTTTTGCTGTTACACTAAATGCATTCTTTTTATGATTGCAGAATAAAATATTTCATTACCTATCATGAAAAATTATTTATATTGACAATTGCTTCTTTATTTCATTGCTAATCGAGAGGTAGGTCTGATTTTCTTAAAACAAGATGTGTTATATTAGGTATAGCTTAAACTTCATTTGATTTCCTGTAGCACTGAACTGTATTGTACAGTTTTGAACAAAAGAATTCCAGACTTTGTGGATATCTTAAAATGATTTGACTTAATACACACGATGAAAATTGTTATGAGATTACCTTGTAAGAATAAAATGGTTTTCTAATATTCTCTGAATCACACAGTTGTTTTATTTAAAAGTATAAAGGTAACTCAAGATAATCAGAATATAATTTGAATTATGCTGAATTATTCTAATTTCATTTTTATAATTCTTATTCTTAAGTTTGTTAGATTTATAACGAAACTATTTGAAAATTCTCAAGTTGGAAGAGTGTTTAAAAGATACGTCCCGAATTCACATTTGTAGTCCTAGTGTACATTTTTATAGGTTTGCATATTTATTTCTAGTGCCTTTATTATGTAGTAGTCTCCTTTGTGCTTACATAGCTCGCTGAGTAGATCTATGCAAAGCAGAATTGCAAAAATATTTGCAGTTCTAATCACAGTCTTAAAGAATGTCATTAATTTCAATTATTTCTATTAAGTCATAGATTTTCTTAAGGGCTCCATTGACTAACATGCATTGTGAATATAATAGAAAATAAAAACATTTTTATCCATAGAAATGCATAAAGAAGCATTATTAAGAATCAATTTTGATTTATAAGCTTATGTAACCTTGAATATTCATCCCGCAAAATAGTGAAAATTTTAAAAAATGACAAATGAGAAAGACGTGCCAAAATCAGGATATATAAAAAATTGTTTGGAAAGTTTTTTAAAATACAAAAATGAAAAAACAGAATTTTTTTTTGAAAAATTGTAAGTTTAATTAAAAACCTTACATAAATTTAAACACTCCCCTCCACCCCATCCCGAAAATATTTTTTTATAAAACAATGATAGTAAAAAAACAGGAAAAATATCAGAAAATTAGAATATACCAATATTCTTTTAATACAGATTTACCAAAGAATACCATTTTTTTTTTCAAAAATATATTTAATTATTTTACACTGTAATTAGCAGCAGTCACCCAGCACTCCCTCTTGAAAACTTTTTTATTCTGAAAATTAAAGATTTACAATTGGAAAAGATCTTAGAAATGTACAAATAAAGCATTAAAACAATTGTTATAAATTCATTAATCATTTTTTACGGAGCGGTAAAGAATGCATTTGAGTACGAAAAAATCCCGGGCATAAACAAACACCCCGCACGTCATAAAATGAGCGAGTAAGGTTACCACAGAGAAATTTTTATTGCCCCACGTCTTGCATCCGTATGAGTATCGTACTTAAAATTGATTTTATGAGTAATTTTTAAGGAGCATCGCATGATAACCATGTAGATTTCTTTTGTTTAGAATTTTTCTTACATGTTTATAATCTTGTAATACAATATTTAAAAGCAGTGGTGGGATTTAAATAAATGGACAACATGTTCTATGTCCTCATCAGTGATTGGCTTCAGCCGGTTCGCACTGGCTCTGTTGAACCGATGCGAACCGGCTGAATCCCACCACTGTTTAAAAGGTGTTAGTCTGAAAAAGACCTTATCAGCCAAGTATTCGTGACGTATATCTCATAGACTGCAAGAGGTCCACAAATACCTGTATTGAAAATGTTAAGGCTTACATAAAAGGACTATTGTACAGTAGATGAACCTAAAGAAACTTGTAGAAATTATACTATGCCAATTCTAATGTATTATATACACAAAACTTAACTCATTGGCGCAACAGTCCCATGTGACCGAAGGCCGACGGTACCCATCCCCGCTTTCTTTTCCTTGGGCTTAGGCTGCCATACAGCATATGTCACGGTCAGATAATCAACCTGACGTGGGACCCCCAGATTTTAGTTCCCAAGCTTGCTTGGTCCTCATTTTATCAACCCACTGAAGGGATGAAAGGCATGAGTCGACCTTGCCCTGTCGCAGGATCGAACTCGGGACCTGTGGTGTGGCAGCTTCAAGTTTTTAACCACTACGCCATCGGGCTTCTATACACACAATATTTAGATTAAAATACGGAGAGCGTGGTGAAAGATCTGTAGGCAGCAAACAACAATCCAAACAGATATGCCTAAACAAACCCATAAGCCACACATTCTTTGTTATTTCCTGTAATAATTGTATATATTTTCTTACATTTATAAACTTTTTAATCTAATGGCAACCCAGCTTTTTCATCAGATGTTCATCTCTGGAATTTCTCGGAGCATTAAACTAAATAATGGTGAAATTATTTTTAATTATGGATAACTAAAATGAACATGAAGGGAAAAAAATATTAAATTTGCTTATACGTTATTGATCGGGTATTTGCTTATACGTTATTGATCCGTATTTTGGATATCCCTACAAACCCAAACATATCAAATCTCTGCGCGTCCTTATGATCTACCAGGAAAACAATAAGAATGGCTAAGGAACCTCGTGACCTAATTAGATGTAATTTAAAATGCTCAGTATAATTTATCCAGAAAGTAATTCATAACATCTTGGTTTATAGATATCTTTTCGTAGCACAAATTTTTTTATATTCCTATTCATTTCACTTGATAAATAAGAAAAAATGCGTGATGGTACAATGTTAATATATCCCATTGAAATTCCTTTCTGCTTTCTTTGCAGGTTCTCGGTACAGATTGTTTAATGCAAAACTGAAATGTTTGTGGTGTCCGCAAATTGAGAAAATCAACGTATTGGTGGCAGTTACAGTTTTCTAATCATCTCGTAAAAGAACGTCGGCATGCCAGAAGAACAAATTTCGCGTATTTTCAGCGTAAATACTCTTTCCAATGAATACCATCCCTGCGAGCAGAACCCTACTAAAGACGAAGGTGAATGCACACCACGTGACACTTGTATAATTGGTCAAAATGTAAAAAGCTCCAGTGAACAAATTCCCCCTCTCACCGAAGAAAAAATTTTCGAATGCAATTTATGTGAAAGCACATTCTCACAGTTGTCCGCCTTAAATACACATCATTCCCACCACATTACTGATAATCCTCTCTCTACCCATGCAGAGAAACATTTCACCTGCTCTGTATGTGGGAAAATATTTTCTCAACAGAAGAATTTAAAATCACATCACCGAATCCACACGGGAGAGAAACCTTTCGCATGCACTGTATGTGCGAAAACATTTTCTCAGCAGGGTCATTTAATAAGACATCTCCGCATCCACACAGGAGAGAAACCTTTCGCCTGCACTGTATGTATTAAAAGTTTTTCTCAACGGGGTGCTTTAAAAATACATCTTTCCACTCACACAGGAGAAAAACCTTTCGCCTGCACTGTATGTGGGAAAACATTTTCTCGACGAAGTAAATTAAGAACACATCTCCGCATGCATGCGGGAGAGAGGTCTTTCGCCTGCACTGTATGTGAGAAAAGATTTTATGAGCAGGGTAGTTTAAAAAGTCATCTCCGCACCCACACGGGGGAGAAACCTTTCGACTGCACTATATGTGGGAAAACATTTTCTGAATACGGATATTTGAAAAGACATCTCCGCGCCCACGCAGGAGAGAAACCTTTCGCCTGCACTTTATGTGGAAAGGCATTTTATGACCAGAGTGGTTTAAAAAAACACACCCGTATCCACACCGGAGAGAGACCTTTCGGCTGCAATGTATGTGGGAAAATATTTTCTCGACAGGGTAATTTAAAAACACATCTCCGCATCCATGCGGGAGAGAAACCTTTCGGCTGCATTGTATGTGGGAAAAAATTTTCTCAACAGGAAAGTTTAAAAATACATCTCCGCTCCCACACAGGAGAGAAACCTTTCGACTGCACTGTATGTGGGAAAACCTTTGCTGCTCAGGGTCCTTTAAAAAGCCATTTACGCTCCCATACAGGAGAGAAAACTTTCGCCTGCACTGTATGCGGGAAAACATTTGCTGGCCAGAGTCCTTTAAAAATACATATCCGCATTCACACGGGAGAGAGGCCTTTCGTCTGCACTGTATGTGGGAAAACGTTTGCTGCTCGGGATTCTTTAAAAATACATCTCCGCATTCATACGGGAGAACGGCCTTTCGCCTGCACTGTATGTGAGAAAAGATTTTCTCGACGGGATCATTTAAAAAGACATCTCCGCACCCACACGTGAGAGAAACCTTTCGAATGTACTGTATGTGGGAAAACATTTTCTGAACAGGGTTATTTAAAAACATCTCTCTATCCACACGGGAGAGAAACCTTTCGCCTGCACTGAATGTGGGAAGACATTTACTGTACAGAGTAGTTTGAAAACGCTTCTCCTTATCCATTGGGGAAAGTCTTTTGGTCTGCACGATATGGGAGACAAGGTTTTCTGAACTCAATCATTCAAAAATGAACATGTTTGTACCTACACAGACGAGAATTCTTTCATCCTCTGTGTGAGAGAAAAGATTTACTTGTAGTCTGCTTTGAAAATTCATCTCCGTACTTATACAAAAGAACAACCTTTCGATTGCACTATATGTGAGGGAAGATTTTCTGCAGAGGTGACTTTTAAAAAGAAATACGCTTTCATCTGCAGGGTATGGGAGATAGGCTTATGGCTTAAGAACAGATGAAAAACGCATCTCCCTATCCATTCAAGGCATGTAGCCAACTCTGTCGAGTGAAACTGGATTTTTTGAAGCTAAGAAATATTTTTTTGTCCCACCGTAGTGAAAACGGAATTCAAACTTAGGTTTGATGGTCTATATTTTGTGGAGATATCGCACATAATTATGTTTTGTAATTAATTTAGTGTTTTATGACACCATTAAAATTTTTAAATATATAAATGCCATGTCGGTCATCACGTACGATCAGTACGTGACCTATTATACCTATTTATACTGCAAGAAAGGATATCATGAAATGTCACTTATGCAATACATCTTGTTTTTGTGTTTGTATAATATTTAATTATAATTTTTAAGATTTACCTTTTTTTCTGCATCTGTGTGTAAATGAAATATGAATAATGATATATAAATAAATGTTTTATAGCTTCATATCACGACTGGGTTGATTTTCGCTTTTGTCTCTGTTTTAAATTATTTCAAATTAATTTGGCTTTTATTATTTTATTAGAAGGATTTTGTCTGATGTGCAGTCAAAGTAATATTTAATGCATGAATAATCTAATTATAGTTATATATTTTTTATATTAGATATCGTCTGAAATTTTTAGGTATGAAATATAAAATTTTAACTTTAGCTCAGCTCTTGAAAAATGTTTAAAATTTATAAATTACACCAAGTCTTGTCTATCGAATAATTGACTATTTACCGAGTCTTGCAATATATTTGAACAGGACATGTGATCATCTATGTTCTAGCTACTCAAATTTCGATGTCTAAAATCTCAAATAGTTCGTGGGAGAGCTTCGAATCCTTTTAATATATTTTATTACACACGTAGACGGACGCACATGAATCACAAACAAACATGTATATACTCCAATCAGAAGGTGGGGCGATCGTAAATCTAGAACCGAGGCACACGTCTGCACGTTGTGGCTCTCGGCGCTCAACTGTGTTTTTCTCGAAGCCAAAAATCGGCGTTGCCACTCCACTCAACTAAACTACAGATCGGGTGCCGGCGATAATCTACTCCCACTCTGAGTGGTACCGGTAATCGGGGAGGAAACATTTGGACGTGACGTTTCACATTATAAGACGAAGTCTGATTGGTATTTAAAGCAAAATTTTGTAAATTTGTTTGGTTAGCAATTTGCTGGACAGTTAACATATGCGATAAATTTTGTGTCTTACTCAAATTAAATTTAATCTTGTACGCAAGAACACTAGTGTATCTATAATTCATAAGAATGTGAAGTCATCAGTTAGAAAATATATTTTGCAGAATTGACGTGGTCTAAAGGAAAATGCTGTCTCCTTTGGAGAAATTTCTAAACTTTAAGAATATCATTTCGAACTTACAGTTATCTACGTTTGGAGATAAAACGTCTGTAAAAGATTTAAATCAGTGATTGTGAACCACTGCCACGGCACTTTAGTGTGTCGCAAGATTCTTGAAGTTTGCTGACACTGAGAATTATTTCGTATGCTATTTTTACAAAATATATTATAGGTGTATCAATCAATTATCAAGGTAAAATTCTTTTCAATTTATCTTATTGTTAGTGTGCTGCCAAAATTTTAAATTATTAAAAGTGTACCGTGATGAAAAAAGGGTTGAGAATCACTGATTTAAAGGAATATTTCTGAAAAACCCATTCAAACAAAATGTGGATAAGTAGTGGGTATTCGGTATAAAAAAGAAATTGATGGAATGATACATTTAGGTGATCTAGAACAGAATTGATTAAAAGAACTTGAATCTCGCAATTTTTGAGGTGTTTTTTCTTTCAAGCCAAAGTTTTTTAAAAACTTCATTAAGGTAGGATTTTGCTTTTTCATATTTCCTCCGACCTCATGATTTCGTGGTCGGGACAGTAACAGGTTGGAGGGTGTCGATCTCTATTACGCTTTGCAGACTGCAGACAATGCAGCGCATTTTTCTTGTGAAATGTGGAGAAAAATATGCAAGACGGAAAAAATTCAATGAGCTTCACCGGAAAAGGTTCAAAAGAGCCGGCCACAGCTGTTTGTTTATATAAATATGGATTGCCTACTGACGCTGTTTGCCACGACGGTGACCCGCTCGACTCTGTCTCCTCAAGTCCAACCCCGACTACCGCGTTAGCGGCTCATCGTTACTCCATAGTCATAGTCGACGCCACATGACACCGTCCACTCCCGGCCCCGAATCAGGCCATCCAAGAGCCACTTAAACATAAAATTCAACTTCAAATCTATAACCCGATTCGCAGCAACCACCATAATGCCATATACATCACCCAACCCCCAACAGGGAGGCTGCTTTATTAATATTCGAGTTTACAAAAGCTGCATCACTCGTGCAGAAAACAATAAAATTAAGAATTATGTAGCAGTATTATCTAAACTTGGTCTGCACACCTCGTGCAAACAACGAAAGCCAAGGATATGTAAAAAAGACAACTAATAACGCAACAAATTAACCAAACGCGCTCTTAGGCACGTAATCTGTCCTCTATTATCCTGATGATTCCAGCTCGACATCGTCCACAATTTCTGTTAGAATGTAAATGAGCAAGGTCTAGCTTGATCCCCGTTTTCCTTTCATAATTCTTACAGTTGACACAAATCATGTTACCTTTACATGACTCCGGTTCGTGTGCTCCTTCAGCACAAATCTTACATATTTTTGCATTCCTACAATGCCTTGCCACATGTCCAAATTGACAGCAATTGAAGCATAGCAGTGGTTTTATATATTCTCTACAACTGTAACGTTCAAATCCAATCTTGATTTTCTTGAGTTTCTCTATACTGTTTAAGGTAGCACCTTCCAAACTGAATATCCAGTTCACACCTTTTTTAGTTTTGAAGCTGGTCAACACTTTCTAAGTGGCAGCTTCCAGCTCATTCTGTTTCATCATATTATTAATCAGTTCTTCCTGTTTATAGGAATCGGTAACATCATAAATGGTAATGCGTGGGTTCTTTTTCTTGGGTGTCCGCAACTCATACGATTGATGAAGCTCATCAACCTTTCGAAATTCCTCAATTAGGACATCAAGATCCTCCTCTGTCTCCGTTCCTATAAACACACCTCCTTTGCCTATCTTTTACACTTTTTAATTGCAATTCCCAATTTTTCCAGGATCAATCCTGTTGCGTATAGCCTTCTTTGTTATGTCTGGACTCTGTTCCTTATTTGGAATAACTTCTATTTCGCTTATGTTTTCCTTGCCTTCTCTATAGCCCTTTTCTTTTCCGAGGGTTTCTTCACCACTGCATCAGCGTAGGTCTTACCCTCTTGCATTTTCTTGCAAATACTCAATTGTCCCTTATAAAACTGGATAATTTTCTTCTTTTATTCTATCACATATAACTTATTTGCATATAGTATTTACAACTGCGAAATGTTATTCAAATTAATTAAATCATTTTCACTGTCACCCGTGGCCGAATCCAACGATCAACTAGTCTTTCATGGGGAGAACTCATCACGTGCGTTGGTCACAAGACACAACTCCGCTCTAGGTAAATAAAATGGAACAATAGTAGATCATTTCTGTTTTCTCTGTATTTCACGCACCGCTCACAAATAGATTGCATATAACAGCTAAAGTGTGTTTTGAAACGTGTGCTCTCGTCTAGCTATATATACGTATGAGGCGGTGAAAGGCAAAGTGGTGTAAGTCCAAAGCGTTTTACTGCAAAAACTACAAAAAATTCCACTATAAATTGAACATATTATAATTCATAATAATTATTATAATATTGCAAATAATAATTACTTTCAATTCCACTATAAATTTAACATGGATATTACATTTTTGCCCCCTAATAAAAGAAGTTGAAAATGCGACTTAGACCACTTTGCCTTTCACCGCCTCATATATACGTTTTTATTACTGAATTTGGTGCACATCTACCGTATTCGTACATTCGGAAGACATTTAGTTTAAGTAGCTCTATTTCAAAGTGAAAGAATCTACAAGTAGTGGAATTGGAGCTCATATAAATTTTTAAATTGTGCCAAAAGTTAATAAATTGTAATTTTACAAATTTTTCATACCTTTATTTATTAATTTTATTTGAAATATTTTTCGGTAGCCCGTATATAATGTCACATAATTCACCCATTACCAAAACGAAAAGGAAAGCGATTTCTTTGGAACTTAAAATTCAAATTTTAGATTGTCTTACAACTGGACAAGGTGCTACGTCTGTAGGAAAGTATTTTGGTGTACATGAAGCTACCATAAGAACAATTAAGAAAAATGAAGCTACAATTAGGACGTCGGTATGTTCTGGAACAAAAGTAAGTGTTAATTCATCATTATATACAAGAGATATTGTCAAGGAAAAGATGGAAAAGGCTCTGGTAATATGGATAGAAAGAAGATAAGTCACAAAAAAGAGTATCCAGTAGATGGAAATGCCATTAAGCAAACATCACTAAGAATTTATAGACATATTAAAGAAGCCAAGCACCTCATCCCAGTTAAATAGAGAGTACGGATTTTCTGCAAGTACAGGTTGGATGACAGGGTTTCTTAAAAGGCATGCTCTCCATAATATGAGGCTTTGAAAGGCAAAGTGGTGTAAGTCACATTTTCAACTTTTTTCATTTGGGGTCAAATATGTAATCTCCATGTTCAATTTATGGTGGAATTGTAAATAGTTATTATTTGAAATATTGTAATAACTGTTATGAATTATAATTTGTTCAATTTTTGGTGGAATTTTTTGTAGTTTTGGCAGTTAAACTCTTTTGACTTACACCACTTGACTTACTTATACCACTTTGCCTTTCACCGCCTCATATAAAAATTAAAGGTGAAACTGCATCTGCAGATGAATCGGCTGCTAAAGTATTCCCGCAGGAACTTGTTAAAATTATTAAAGATGGAGGATACACTCTTGATCAAGTGTAGAATTCAGATGAAAGTGGTCTATTCTGGAAAAGAATGCCGAACAGAACGTACGTAGCCAAATCGCAGAAAACTGTTGTTGTTTTAAGGTGGCTAAGGATAGTGTGACCATATTATTTTGCTGCAACGCTTCAGGAGATGGAATGTTGAAACTACTGATGGTAAAGCAAGACCTAAACCCACGTTCAATGAAAGGCGTAGATATCAATAAACTGCCTGTTCACTGGATGGCAAACAAGGCCTGGGTGACTACTGCTATTTTTAGAGAATGGTTCAACAAATGTTTCGTCTCAGAAGTCAGACGTTACATGAATGAGAAAGGTCTTGAATTTAAAGTTCTTCTGATTCTTGACAATGCACTCGGCCATCCTGTCTTGGAATACCCAAACGTAAAAATTTTATCTCTGCCACCTAATACTACATCTTTGATGCAATCGCTAGACCAAGGTATAATTGCGACATTTAAGACATACTGCGTAAAACGAACATTCCAACACGTTTTGGACAAACTGAATGATGAAACACTAACAGTCATTGATGTGTGGAAGAAATTCTTAATTATGGATGGTATCAATCAAGTTGGATTAGCGTTAACTGAATTAAAACCAGCAACTTTGCGTGTTGGAAAGCGGTTTGGCCAAAATGTGTAAAAAGCGAAGATTCCATCATCACTAATACGACCAAATTGTCCAACATCGTTACAATGGCACACACAATTGGGGGAGAAGGATTCGATGATCTATCGTTTGAAGATATTGATAAATTATTAGTCGATAAAGCCTTAAGCGAAGATGAAATACTAGAGGTTGTCCTTAAGACTCCTAATCCCAGAGAATGTAGTGATAATGAAGAAAATGATCCTGTTTTAAAAGCAGATTTAGTAAAAGAAGGTCTGGAACTGGCCAAAAAATTGGGTAATCATTTTGTCAAACATGACCCTAGTGAGGAACGCGCTGGGAAGTTTCAAAGTGAACTGAAGTTCTTGACAGCCTCTTACAGAGAATTATATAACGGCCTAATCAAAACACGAAAACAACGGTGAATAACTGAATTCGTTTGTAAAACTGGTGAATCATCAGCACCAGAGGAGACTCGTGCTGATTTTGCTCAAGAGATCACAGAAAGATTTTCATTAATAGAGGAAGAAGACGATGTCCACAACGTTTATAGTGATAGCAGTGATATTCCAGTCGAACGCAAACGTATGCGCCGTTTATTGTCAGAAAGAGATCGAAAATCTCTGTCATTTAGAGTTTGTCATATTTATGGAAAAAAATATTATCCCCCGAACATTCAGTTTTTAATTTTTTTACAAATCTAAACCGAATGTCGAAAAATCGTGGCATTGATCTTGTTTGTTACATTTAATTGTGATTGTTACATTTTAAACCAAGAATCTTATGGATATCTGTTTCCTTCTTTGAGATATGAAGGAATATATGAAAAACACGTTTAGCCCCCCCTCCCCCCCTTGGGGGCCGAATTTTGAAAATCCTGAAATTGGTTTTTAGGTATTCGTGTTCCTTACATTTTAAAGCAAGAATCTTATGGATATCCGTTTCTTTCTTTGAGATATGAGGGAATATGTGAAAAACACGTTTTGCCCCCTCCACCCCATGGGAGCCGAATATTGAAAAATCCCGTAGTTGGTTTTCAGGTATTCGTGTTCCTTTCATCTTAAGCCAAGAATCTTTTGGATATCTATTTCCTTCTTTGAAATATGAAGGAATATAAGAAAAACACGTTTATCCACCCTCCCCCCCCCCCATAGGGGGCCGAATTTTGAAAAATCCTGAAATTGGTTTTTAGGTATTTATGTTCCTTACATTTTAAAACAAGAATCTTATGGATATCTGTTTTGTCCTTTGAGATATGATGGAATGTGAAAAAAAGAAATTTTGCCCCCCTCCCCTCTCGGGGGGGGGGGCGAATTTTGGAAAATCGCTTCTTAAATGACGCCTTCAGTACAAAAGGAATATGGTCCTAAAATTTGATATCTGTATCTCCAATAGTTTTTGCTGGGCGTTGATACGTGTATAGATGTATAAGTCAGGACTTCTTCCTTTATATATATAGATTAGGATTACAGATTATAGATTAGGATATATAATATTTTTTAAAGAAATTTATTTTAAAAATTTAATTAAAAAATATTTATTTAAAAGTTTATTCAAAAACCATTAACTTGAAAATTAAAAGAAAAATTCTTAAAATATTTATTTTTTTTAACTTTATTTATACCTTTCTATTAACTAATTTGTTAATTAATAAATTCATAAACAGGTTAATAGATATGTTTTGTTATTAACTTTAAAGATAATTTTTTAAATAAATAATTTTAAAATAAATTTATAAATAATATATAGTATAAATATATACTTTATAATAATTTAAATTTTATAAGTAAAATTCATAGAATATTTTAAGTTATAACTCATTTATAAATAAGTTAATCATTTATTAATTTAGTTATTTATTCACTTTTGTAAATATTTTTGTAATGAATAACTTTAGGATTATATAATCTTAAATAAATTTTAAATAACCTAATGTATAAATAAATACTTTATAAATAATTTTATAACTTAATTGTAAATAAGTAATAATTTGTTTATTTATTAGCTTTATCTTCATTTATTAACTATATTTAAATTTTCATACAATTAACACACAACAACAAAACAATTAAGTATTTTGAAAGAAAATTAATATCAGCATGCGTTTTCCATATAAACGTACACTGCACACGCCTTTAAAAAATATCGAGCAGAGAGACAGTTTCTGTGTGAGAAAATGTTTTTTTCCTTCTCATTTTTTAACCTCTTCATTCACGATGTCCGAAGATCGCACGCATGCGCAGAAGGCAGAAAGACTCGTGCCGCTCCGGACCTTTGCGATTTATCGCTTCGTTTTATGAACGGGATTTTGTTGTCTTCTTACTTTTTAAAAAACTAGCCACTGCGCGACCAGCATGGTCGCTTTTAGTTTTATATTTTCTTTTGCAAAACAACTCAACTGAAAGAAACGTATGTAAGGAATGTTACTACAGTTGGTTCTCTGTTTAACGACTTTCAAGGGACCGTGAAAAATCGTTCTTAAACAGAATTTGTGAAAAAATAACATATTTCCCTTTACACTTTACAGGCTTAGGACAGTCAATATATTTCTTAATATATTGGAGTGTTTAAAAATGTTATTTTTATTATCATCATTATTTTATTCATAAAAAGTTATTTTAAATTACATTGAAAAAAAAGAATACAAACAATACAATAAATTTCGTTTTAAAAAATTCAAAAAGTGTTGATTGCTTCATTCGCCATGTTTCGTTATTCTCTTTTCCAGATTTTCTAAAATGTTAAATGAGTCACCTTCCATTTTCGATGTAATATAGCGTCGGAGAACATCTAGAGCAGAAATTGCATCTGTGTAAGACGGTGGCAGTGTCTCGTTTTCCGTGTCTTCAACTTCACCTTCGTCTGACACTGTGTTTTCGTTTACAATATCTTCATAACTTTGTTCTACATTTCTGAAATCTGTTGTTAAAACATATTTATCACAATTGTAGAAATCTTGAATTGAAACATCCTCATCTTCAACAAGACTTCTCCATTCTTCAGGGGTAATGTCGTCTTCGTTGATTTCTACATCTGTACTTTGCAGTTCCACTACAAGTTCTTTGTGAATTCCAGCAACGCGAAAGCATTTTTTTATTGTGGATGAAGAAACTTCTTTCCATGCTGATATTATCATGTGCATTACTTCCAAGATTGCAAATTTTCTAATTTTTATACTGTCAGCCGAATTGTTTATTAATTTCCTAATTGAAGACTTTCTGTAGTATGCTTTCACACTGCGGATGATACCCAGGTCTAATGGCTGCAACTTGCTAGTGCAATTAGCTGGTAAGAAATGGATAGTCAAATTTGTAAGTCCAGGGATATTTGGAGTATGTGCAGTGCATCGGTCTATTAAAAGTAAAACTTTTCTCTTTTATAATACAAGCCCGTATCTTTCTTTGAACTTTGTTAGCCAACCAGCCGAAGCCTGAAAATTTTGCATTCCAAACTTTTCTGCCAGAATAATAGCATTTTCTTTAAATATCACTCCGGAAATTGGAATGTTAGATGCTCTTGCTTGATGAAACCATTGCAGGACTGCCTTCTCAAACTCTTTTCATCGGCCACATTGAATTTTCTGCCGTTTGGATTTGGATCCCAAACCAAATTTTTGTGCTGCTTCAAGAATTTTCTCTTTGCTTGCTAAAATGCCTTTGAGAGTAGACTCGGGTAGCTGAAATTGTCTTGCGAATTGGACTTTTGTTATTCCAACACTTTCTTTCCAGTTTTCAATAATTTTCACTTTTTCGTGTAGCGTGATGTTTTCGCATTGATGCCATTTTCCTCTGCTCACCTCGTATTCGTACTGGAATGAGCTCCTACACAACCATGAATTCTCTAAACATGAACACGTGCTTCCCAGAAGGAGTGAGAGAGGGGTGCTTTTGGACAGTTCGTAAATCCCATGACAACATGGTAGGTACAATAGAGTGATTCCACACCCGCACTAAGAAATTCGATCCACCAGGGAAGAATCTTCGATCTTCCGAGAAACTGTAATCCCCCTCCCCCGGTTTTTTTCACTGCAACAAGTCTATGATTGCAACAAACATAAAGGAAATTCCGGGTCTGTTATTGAAACCGAACTCCCCCACAGAAAGTAACCCTCCAGTAGATAAAATGTTGAAGAAAAAGTTTATCATGTAAGAAAAAATCGTCGTTAAATAGAAACAAAATCGTCTTAAAATAGAATTTTTTTACGTCGGAGGGACCGGGACCGGGAAATATCGTCTTTAAATAGAGATCGTCGTTAAGTAGAGCGTCGTTAAACAGAGAACCAACTGTATTACCTGTCATCATAAATATTCGTTGTTAAGTGGTAGTGAGATCTCAGCCAAAAAATTTATAATCATTGCAAAATTCTCTATAAGGCTGATTCTAAAACACCATGATTAAAAATTATGAATTTCCATTACTTCAGAACAGAGTTAAAGCCAAGACTGAGGAAGCCAACAACAAAGATTTTAAAAATTACATACCTCTCTGTATGTAATATTTCTCAAAATTAAGATATCTACACTTTATCATTACATCAAATAAGAAAATGTTAGAGACAAATTTTTTCACTAAAAAAGGAGTAAAATTTCAGCAAGTACTAAAATATAGTGTGGATTACATCACTCTCTATATATACTATTGTTCACAATTCAGATATCTACACTTAATCATACCAAATAAAAAATTGCTGGGAAAATTTCTTCACTTATAAAATGGAGTAAAAATTCAGCAAGTACTACTAAAAAAAGTGTTGACAATTAACTCTTACTTACTATTAAGATATTATAATGCAATTATTAATATTTTACTATGATATTCCTCAAACTTCTTGATATACACAGTTGAGTATTTCAGAAATAGGAGCTACTACAGACAGAATCAAAAGAACGGACTCTTGATAAACCTGCATACAACTGTCCCTGACTAAACACTGGATTTGATAGGTCTAAACATATTTTGTCAAAAGTTTGTCCTCTTACACACATTTAGAAAACCCGATGGAACAAAAGAATAAATTATCTCATGAATAAATTAAAATTGTTCACGAGTAAAATACAGCAATTAAATTGTACCAAATTAAGTGCTATCGTCGAACCACTACACACACGTGGTTGACCGCTAATGTTTACATCTGATAGTTGCAGCCGTTGCCATTCGGAGTGTAGAAATATCACCGATTTTTGTACCGCATACCTACGCGTTTTATATATATATATATATATATATATATATAGAGAGAGATGTTTAATATTTTGATAACAATTATTTTAATGCTTTATTTCAACATTACAAAGATTTTTCCCTCTGCTAAATATCTTTATTTTTCTGAATAAAAGAAATTTTCAAGTGGGAGTTGTAGGTGATTGCTGCTTATTAAAGTTCAAAATAAATAAACCTAAATCTTTATAAAATTGGTATTTTTGATATTTCTATATTAAAAAATATTAATATATCCTAATTTCCTCATATTCTTCAATTTTTATAACCAATTTTTTTGGGGGGAGGAGTCATTATAATTTAAGTTTTTAATTAAAGTTCAATTTTTCTAAAAATTGTGTTTCTGCATTCCTACTTTGCTATTCCTACAAAACATTGCGAAGAATTTTATGTCCTGATTTCAGCATGTCTTTCTCATTAATTTTTAAAATTTGTTCAATTTTTCGGGAGTGGATATTCCACGTTACGCAAGCTTCTAAATTAAAGTTTATTTGAAAATAAAAATTCTCTTTTATGCATTTCCATGGACAAAATGATTATTTTTCATCATACTGACAGTGAATTTTGGGCCAAAGAGTTCTTAACAAAGTCTACGACTACAAAGTCATGCCAGAAATTTATGAGATTCTTTAAAGTTAAATATTAGAACTGTAAACACTTTTCCAATTATAATTTGGGGACTTATTCTATATTTTAAACACTCTTCTAGCTTGTTATAGATAATAATAAAATAACTTTTGCTATAAAATTAGAAAACTAAAGAGCTAAAATTATAAAATTTAGAAAAATGAAATTAGATAAAATAATCATAATTAAAATCAGCATAAATAACAACACAACAAGCAGAATTAGAATAATTACATTTAATTATTGTTAGTACCTTAATTCTGGAAAATAAAATCCACAAATAATTGTACGATTCAGAGAACATTGGAAAACAATTTTGTTCTTACAGGATAAGGTAATCTCATAACATTTTTCATTTTGTGCATTAAGTCAAAGGCTTACAGGATATGCACATAAACTGGAATTATTTTGGTCAGAGCTCTATAATACAGTGTAGTGCTTCAGGCAAACATATAAAGATTTAGTTATACATATAACTCTTCTTGGTTGGAGAAAATCAAACTTTTCTTTTCATAAACAATGAGATAAAAAAGCAATTTTCTATGTAAATTAATTTTTATAATAGAGCATGAAATATTTTATTTCCCAGTCATAAATGAATACACTGAAAGAAACACCTTAAGTTCAATACCATATTTAACAAAAAAACTGATTAAAGAAACACATACATAATATGCGAAACAGTAATACTTAAAAGAACGAATGTTTTTTTAATGAATAAGTTAATAACAAAATAAACAGTCATATAAAATTCCTTATATGATGAAATTTAAACTGTTTAGTTCATATACAAACATGTTACGAATTTTTTATAAATTACTTTCCATAAACTATTTTCCCTTTCTTTCCACCTTCCAAATTAAAGAAATTTCAGACATATTATGTATAAAAAATAATTTAAATTGCTTGAAGTAATGAACTTGAACAAGAACAAGAACAAGAAAAAGTAACTTTTCTCTATTTTGGAAACATAAGCTCTGGTGATGACACAGGCTAAACATTTATTGTCTTTATTATGAGCAAAAAGAAAAGCTTAGAGCAAAAAGCTTAGAGAAAGAAAAAGATACCGCCTGCTAAACAAGTTATTGTTACTTTAAAAATAAATTAGCAAAAATCCTTTATAAAAATATCATTGCAGTATCATATATTTACATATTAGTACAAAGCAGTTATAAATAATGGCATTTTCAGCTTATACCACAATACAAGAAAGAAAAGTTAAGATATCTGAGGTGAAGGGTTTCGATTAGGAGCGTTTTAAATTATTGAACACTATTTCTTGAGGTAGAGACTGGTAATCAAGAACTATTGCGATTGGATTAGAGTGTAAAAGGCTGATTATTATTCGCTTTAATTAGGAGTGAATTTATTGGAAATACAGCAAATCTCAAGACAGAAACATTTCTCTCATACCCTACAGACAGATGGCTATTTACTATAAATTACCCTCTCCAGAAACACTTTTCTCAAACACTGTGCAGACGAAAGGTTTCTCTCTTCTATGGGAATAGAGATGTTTAATTAAATGACCCTATACTGAAAATCTTTTCACATACTAAGTGCATCCGAGAGGATTCTCACCTGTGTGGGTGTGAAGATGTTTTTTTAAACTACCCTGCTCAGAAAATCTCTCCTCACATACAGAGCAGATGAAAGGTTTCTCTCCTGTATGGGTATAGAGATGTGTTCTTAAAGTTATCTCAAAAGAAAACTTTTTCTCACATACAGAACATGCGAAAGGTTTCTCTCCTGTATGGGTACGGAGATGTGTTTTTAAATTACTTTGGCGAGAAAATCTTCTTTTGCATACAGTGCAGTCGAAAGGTTTCTCTCTTGTATGGGTACGGAAATGGCAATTTAAATCATGCTGCTGAGAAAATTTTTTCTCACATACAGTGCAGGCAAAAGGTTTCTCTCCTGTATGGGTACGGAAATGTATTTTTAAATTACCTACATCAGAAAACCTTTTCCCACATACAGTGCACGCGAAAGGTTTCTCTCCTGTATGGGTACGGGTGTGTATTTTTAAAGACGACACCCGAGAAAATCTTTTATCACATAAAGTGCAGGCGAAAGGTTTCTCTCCTGTATGGGTACGGAGATGTGTTTTTAAATCGTGCTGAGCAAAAAATCTTTTCCCACATCCAGAGCAGGCAAAAGGTTTCTCTCCTGTATGAATACTGAGATGTTTTTTTAAAGAAAACAGCTGAGAAAATCTTTTATCACATACATTGCATGCGAAAGGTTTCTCTCCTGTATGGGTATGGTGAGGATTATCAGCATTGTGGCTTGAAATATGCATATTTAAGGCAGCCAACTGCGAAAATGTTTCTTCACATAAATTACATTGGAAGATTTCCTCTTCGATACGAGAGCGAAGCTTTTCATTGGAACTTTTTACATTTAGACTAATTCGACATGCAGTGGCTTTCTCTTCACCTTCATTAGGGCTCTGCTCACAGGAACGGCTTTCGTTGGAAGGCCCCTTTACTCTGGAAATGCAGGACCTTTGCACTTCTGACATGCCAACGTTTCTTTACAGGATAATCAGAAAACTGTAACTGTGAGTAAAACGTTTAACTTCAGAATTTGTGGAATCCACAAACGCTTTACTTTCGCACCCATTTGTCTGTACCGAGCTCCTGCAAATGAAGAGAAAGAAATTGAATGATAAATATTACAACTATAGCATTAAGCTTGTTTCGTGTTTTTAACGTTAAATTTACAACACAATATAAAAATTTGTTTGAGCTGGAAAATGAGATAGTTATATAAACTAAGATGTTACAATTTATGTTCGGGATTGAATAAACTATTGAGCATTTCGAATTTATAACAATTAGGGCACAAGGTTCCTGAGCCATCCTTATTGTTTTGTCCTGGTTGATCATAAGGATGAGGAGCGATTTGATATGTTCTGGTTTGTAGGGGTTTTCAGATATTTACAGATATTGGCTTGATTCATAATGGATAAGCATTATGGCTCGATTCATAATGGATAAGCATTATTCATATCTTTTTGCTTGTTATTTAATTTAGTTGTCCGTATTTCAAAATAATTCCGTTATTAATCATTAAATTCCATGGTCCGAGAAATTCTAAAGATCAATCTATGATAATATATATATATATATGTAACATGATGGGCCCCAAAAAAAGAGAATACCGATAACATCAAGGACCCACCATGTCACAATGCATGTTTTGAAGAAAGAGAGATGAGTTCAGGAACAGACATTAACATTTGAGTTTGATTAATAGATTTATTGGCGGCGGCATAACTCCTCGTAGCGGGACGACAGTAGGACAATTATCACATGTTATTCCGGCAACGAAAATCTGGGGAGAGCCTACATCTACAGCAGAGCTTTTTATAGGTTTTTTCAGAGTGGTTCGTCCTGTGATCTTGAAAGGAGAGGTTAATTGGGTAATGTTTAGGAGTGACGTGATACTTACATAATACTTGCGCGGAAGTAGTGAAGTTTTTGTACCCACACTACGCATGCTTTGTTCTTAGAATCAAAAGCGAAATGCTCGATCGCCCAAGGGAATTTAGAATAAACTAGGATTTGAAAAGGCTAAAGGGATTTTTAATGTTATATATATATATATATATATATATATATATAATTGTTACAGGAAGTAACAAATATGTTGCTTCTGGATTTGTTTATGAGTCATTCTCTGAAAAGTGGCTGTTTTTTAAAAAATTGAGCCCAAAATAAAATTGCCTCAAAAATCTCAAAATTTAGCCTGCAAGTACATTTGTGCTATATTTATCAAAAAATAATATGATCCAAACTGTATCAGTTAGATCTTCTGGGATTTTAATTATTGAATAAATGAGAGAATCATGCCGTGTATAAGGGAATAACAGACCACTATTAAAACTGACTGTTTTCATATAACAAACTAGTTTTGATGTAATTAAGTGAGTAGGTAAGAATAATACATTATTTTTATAATGGTTTATTTATAGTAAAATTTTTATCCATAAATAGGTACATGTAAAATTATTTATCAAGAAATGTATATTGGCTTTCTCTGATATTGCAAGGTGTAGGCTGAGGCAGTTTAAATTTTATATCTATTAAGCTGCAAGTATGAATTATTGTATTTGAAGATTTACACACAAAACAAACTGTACTTAAGAAAGAGAAAAAAACCCATTTTTCCAGTCTATTACAAAAGTATGGCTGTAAACAGAACTGCAGCCAGAACTACTTAGCTGACATGTTGCCAATTACAAAAAGGAAACTTTACAAACTTTTTCTCAGTTAACATGCTACAACACTTTCCCTTGTTAAAAGAGAAAAAAAAAATATTACAACACATTTCTAAATTAGGGTTCTAAATTATCAGTTAGAGTTCAGAGTTTATGAGTCCCATCTTTTCGCATAATACTAACAGTCTAGGTTTATGCAAGGGCTTTGTCATGAAGTCTGCAACTTGCATCTCTGTTGAAATCTGTTGCACACTAATTTCTTCTTCTAACGCTTTTTCACGGATGAAATGTTTTAATGCGCTTCGTTCTTCGATGAAACTCGGGGTTCTGAGCCAGTCTAACAGCTGCACTATTATCAACATAAATTGTGGGTATCTCTTTCAAGAAAGATACTCCACTAATAAGTCTATTCGGCCAAATTAACTCTTTAGCAGCTTCATTTGCAGCAACTATCTCAGCCTCAGTTGTTGATGTAGCTACCATTGCTTGACGTTGACTTAGCCAAGATATTGCTCCACCTGCATACAAAACTACAACACCACTGGTTGATCTGCCTGTTTGCATGCAACCTCCAAAGTCAGCATCACTGAAGCATTCTAGAACTCCAGGTTTATAGCCTGATTTATAGGTAATGCACTTTTGCTTAGAGCTTGCAATATATCTAAAAACTCACTTTACCTTGATCCAGTCTTCTTTACAGGGATTTTCTAGTTTACGTGATAAAACACTAACAGCATATGCTAGATCAGGTCTTGTCCCCATCATAAGATACATTATTGCTTCAACTGCTTCGCGGTAAGGAAAGGCTGCCTCATTAACTTCTTCTGTACATACTTCTTTCTCTTTCAAAATAGGTGTATGAACTGGCCTGCAGTCACTCATACCAAACCACTGAAGTATCTTTGTAGCATATGCTTCTTGTCCAATTTTGATGCTTCCATTGTTAAGATGCTGTATTTCTATTCCTAAGAAATATGATGCTGACTTGCTGGTAATTTCGAACTTTGTCTTTAATTGATTAATGAAATTTTTGGTCTTCTTCATGAGTTGCAGCAATTAGTCCATCATCCACATATAGAGCTACAAGTAGCTTTTTGTTTTCTTCCTGTCGAATAAACAAACATTGATCTGCTTCACTGATTTAAAAGGTCTAACATAAATTTTCCAAAACATTTATGAGAAGCAAGCCCCTCGACATACATCGAGGGGCTTGCTTCAATCCATACAAACTTTTCTTGAGTTTGCATACATTATTGGTACCATCATTATAACCTTCAGGTTGACACATATAAATGGTTTCATCTAGATCACCATATAAGAATGCAGTTGAAACATCAAATTGCATCAGGTGCATCTTCTCACTTGCTGCAATACTTATTAGAGAACGTACATTTCCTAACTTTGTCACTGGACTGAAAGTCTGGTTATAATCAATACCATGTCTTTGATTAAAGCCTTTAATTACAAGTCTTGCCTTATACTTATCAATTGTGCCATCTGGATTTTTTTTGATCCGGAAGATCCATTTACAAGGAAGAGCTTTTGCCTCTTGTGGTAATGGTGCTAAAGTCCATGTGTTGTTTTCATTTAAAGAACTAATTTCAGAATCCATGGCCTTTTTCCAGAAATTATGTTCTTTGCATTGAGTAGCTTCTTCACATGACTCTGGTTCATTTACATCAGACATAAAAACTTCAGATGATATTACATAATCTTCGAAAATTTTAGGCCTTCTTAGTTCACAGCGATTTCTTAATTTTATACGAGACTTCTTTTCATCTTCACTTTCACTTTCTGAACTGATTTGCTCTTCTAAATTTTCTTCATCATGCTTTCCCTCATTTTCAGCTTTAGGTAATTGTCTGTCAGGTTCAGGTAAAGGTATTTCTACAGGACCTTCACAATTTTTCAGAGGTTTCTCTTGAAATACTACATCTCGAGAGCAGATAACGGGATTGGTTTCTTTTATCCAGATTCGGTATCTTTCATCACCATCATATCCTAGCAAGTAACCTTTTATAGCTTTCTTATCCATTTTTCTACGTTTTTGATTTGGTATGTAGGCATAACAGGAAGATCCAACTATACGCATATGTCTTATGCGAGGTTTCTTTCCCATGGACAATTCATAAGGGCTTACATCTGGTAATGAACTTTTTCCCGTTCTGTTCAAAATGTAAACAGATGTACTAATCAGTTCTGCCCATAATGATGAAGGAAAATTAATTTCCGAATTAGAGTATTTTAGAGTTCTTGCCATTTCCACCAAGATTCTATTTTCTCGTTCACTTCCACCATTCTGTTGTGGGGTGTAGGGGGCTGTTGGTCTTTGGATAGTCCCATTTTTATTCAGGATACGTCTAACATTATCATTGTCGAATTCTCCTCCATTATCATTCAACATCTCTTTGATATTGTGTCCTAAATTTTTAGCATGTGCTAACATATCTTCAAAAGCTTATGTAACTTCTGACGAAGAAAAAATACATATCGAAATTTAGTAAAATGATCCTTAAAGACTACCAAGTAACGATACTTCTTAAAAGATTCATCAAAAGGCCCACACACATCTTCTGAGATAAGCTCTCCAGGTTTCTGAGTCTTCTGTCTACTACCAAATTTCAAACAATGTGCTTTACCATATATACATGCTTCACAGAGCTGATTATCCAATTTAACTCCAAGATCCATTTGTTTTTCTAAGACATTCTTTATATGACGTTTGTCCTGGTGTCCCCAGCGCTCATGATATAACTGCAGAATAGAATCATTTGTAGTAGCTATGTTCACTTCCACTGGATTATCTGGAATAAGAACTTCCATGTGAATTTTATATAGATCACCACTTTTGTTTCTTGTACCATAGAGTACAGCCTTGTTGTTGATTTTTAACCAACATTCTTCAGCAGTTGACTCGAATTTGATGTTTTTGTTTCTATCACGTGTTGCTAATACTGAAAATAAATTTTTACTGATACCAGGCACTAGCCAAACTTCTTTAAATTGCCTCTCTCCTTTTACTTTTGTCAATATCTTTAAAGTTCCTATACCTACAGCTGGTAAAATTTCACCATTAGGAGCAGTAAGTCCATGAGGGGATTCAAATACTTCAAAGTCTGTGAAGTAATTGCTGTTATTGGTGATATGCTTTGATGCACAATTATCAACAAACCAGTCATAACAACCTTCTTCAGATGAGAATACTTCGTGTAGAGCCAATAAGGACATATTTGCTAAAATACCATCTTTTCTTTGGAACTTAAATTCTGACTGGGCTTTGTAGGTTTTCCATTAGCTATCCACTTTCGACAAGATTTCACCCAGTGACCACTTTGGTGACAATAATTGCACTTTCCTATTTCCTTTTTACTTTTGTAAACTGTTTTGGCTTTAGTGGCTTTTGCTTCTAATGCTTCTTGATTCTGGACATCATCTTTTAATTTCTCTTTCTTGTGTACATAATTATGTTGTTAGTTCATCAATTGTTCTTTTATTTTCATCCAGAAGGAGCCAACTGGACTTGAAAGACTTGTACTCTTGAGGTAATGTGTCTAGAATCTTGCAAATTAATAGCATTTGAGGAAGTTGAGTTTCTTGTTTTCTTTCAAGACCCAAATTCAATTCATTCCAAAGGTTTTTTAATTTTGATAGGTGAGCAGCCATACTGTCATTAACTGTCCACTTAAACTGAAAAAACTGCATACAAATATTGTACAGTTGATTATCTGAAGTAGCTTCATACAGTTTATGAAGTTCCAGCCATACTTCTCTGGCATTATCAAACCTCATTATTTTCTGCATAGTTTCTTCAGTCATTGAATTCGTTAAGATCAATTTTGCGTGCACATGTGTTAGCCTTTTTATAACACATTAAATCTTCCTTATGCTTCTTTAAAGTTGCTTCACTAGCTCCATCAGGTGGCTGATCTGGTTTCTGTAATTTTCCTTCAACAACTTCCAAGGTGTCAGCATGATAGTTAAAAATAAATTTTATTTTGTATTTCCACAGCGGCCAATCACTTTCTCCACTCAAAGGTTTAACCTGTAATTTTGATGCCTCCATGCTTAATGCTTCACTCTTATTAATGCAATATCTTCCAATATATGAACTTAAATCAAATATATAATGAGCACTATAGTCCACTTCAATAACAAAAATTCCTCTAGGGCTTTCTTAAAATATGATTTCAGGACTTGAAGAGTAGAATCATTAAAAAAAAACTTTACCGTTCTTGCCGGCCACGAGTTAGGCCTAAGACTGCAGTGTTGGCATACTTCAGCCTACTCAATTATTTTTGTGTAAAACAATCGTGCGAACACATATAGCGTGCACTGAGACCATAACCTATTGTATTTTAAGTTTTACACACAAAACAAACTGTACTTAAGAGAGAGAAACGTTTTTCCAGTCTATTACAAAAGCATGGCTGTAACAAAAGAAACTTTACAAACTTTTTCTCTGTTAACATGCTACAACATGAATGTCCTTTGTTGAGGGCCATGTATCTGTTGTTTCCTGTTAAAACCATGACATTTATAGCGAAATTTCCGACGTCTACTGATAGAATCTCTCCAGGATACAGTGTTTTATCATAATTTACCATCACTTACTCACCAACTTTGAATTTAATTTTTTAATCTTAATTTGTTGCAGATTTTTTTCTTTTATTTTCAGAATTTAACTGAAAATGAGTGCATTTGAAATTCTTACACTTAAATCAAAAAAGTAAACGAAAGTCCAGTACTTATGTACTGAAGTATATAGAATCTGATGAATCTTTAATGTGCCCCAAAATGGTTCTAAATCATTTGCTAGTATATTATCAGCTTTACATATCATGTCATCATCAATTGGAAATATCAAGATTCCTGTGTATTCTTGCCTTAAAATTTTGATTAAAGTTTCAAATGTGTTGACATCTTTACCTTCAGCTATAATTAATTCTATCTGATGAACATTTTAAAGTTCCGCCTATGCTGTCAGGTGGCCCTTTCCAATGGCCTGCCTCTGTATAATTCCTTGTCAAGTTTTGGATGCCGGGAAACAATTCTTGTGTGCGATACCTTAATAAATTAAACATTTTTTGATTCTGTATTGTGTACAGGGTCCATCACCTAACATATGGACAGTATTAATTGAATGCTGTTTCTTGAAAATATATTTTGAAATGGTCTGTAGATAAGCCCAGATGGCCATGCTGAGTGATTTGCTTGCAGTGGCAAAAGGAATCAATGTTAAGAAATCCTTTTGTTTCTGGTAAAGAACACCTATGTGCAATGAAATTCGTTTGCAAGCTCCATTAAAGTTTACTGACTGGATTTCTGCACTATACTTACAACAGTAATTTTCGCTGAAATCTAGATGTATTAGTACTGCATTAGGTTGTAGATTCTTCTTTAAATATGCTATGGCTGTATATTGATGTTTAATGTTGCCAAGATGAACAAAAAAAACGGTTTATATTCTCTTTTAATTTAGAAATTAAATTTAATGCTGTTTGTATCACCTTATTTACAGGTTTTGTCGCGACTTTTTTAACACCCTTGCGAGAATAATTAGTTTACTCCAAGATGCACTTTTTGTATTTCACGTCTTTTTCTGTTTCAAAACTGTTAAATGCTACTACATTATCTTTACAAATGACGTATTTTCTTAAAAAACATTGGAATACTATTTGAATTCTTGCTACATGATGGCTGTTGCACATCATCTGAATCTGATATTTCCTATTTTTTTAATGTAAATCATGTGGCATCAAATTTTTTACTGGTTTGAGTTGCCGTTTCTCCGTTTTTAAAAAAATATTTTATTCTCTCCTTTTCTTTTAATTTTGCAGCTGTATCTGATTTAATTTTCTTTCATCTGATTCTTAACCTTTTATTTATCAGCCTTAATTCTTCCTTATATAGTTTCCCCATAGTAGTTTTATTATTCTTAAAACACCAAAAAACAACAATTAGCACTGTCATACTTTCAATAAATAATTAAATTTTTTTACACTATTTTAATTGAAAAATAAAGGCAAAGCATTAAAATTTAGCAGATTTGATGTTTATCTAAATTAGTACAATAACTTTAGTCAAGTTTATTTTTAACTTCTCCCGGTAAAATAATAAAGATTAAAATGGATTAACCTTACCTACTGAAATTAAAAATCTTATGAGTTTTTAATATGTATTTCATTGCATCACATTATTCTTATTTTATTGTTTAGTACGTATATAACTAGATTCAGATCATTCCCTCACATATGAGGGAATTATTGTGAGGGAATGATGAAATACTTACGAAAACCACTTTGTACAAAAATTATTAGGCTTAGGCATATTTTCAGTTACTAAATATCTTTTGAAACACATTTCCAATAATATAATAACAGAAAAAAGAAATTTTATTAGATTTATAATAGATTTTTTATTCCCTCATCTATTAGAAATTTTATTAAATTTATAATAGATGAGGGAACGATAGGTAATAAAAGTATTTACTTTGATCTAATACTTGAAAGTCATGTGCTAACTATTGAAGAATGATGTTGCGCAAAAAAATTGATGGTTGCTTTACTTTGCTCCTATAAAAACTAACTTAGACCTATAAATGCATGTTCTAACATCTCTTGAGTAAATAGGGGCAGATTTACAGTTATGTGAGGGAATGATGTCAGATACTAGGGACAACAATAAAAAGTGCCCTAATTTCATTCATTACATAAAATATAAATATAATTAAGTGGCTAAATATTTATTTAAGTATCTTTAATGGATTTTATAAAAATACATTATAAACATACATGCTGTAATAACAGTGAAACCATTTTCTCCCCTATCTAGTGTGACTGGGGACATAGTGGTTTGGTTTGGTTGTTTGGGGCTTTATGGCTCAAGGTCCAAAGAGGGACATGCTGCACCAAACAGATGGTAAAACCCGAACAGAACATATTTATGTCACCATTTCAAAATCGTAATAAAGCAATGATAAAAAATATATATATACACTTATGAAATACAAAACCACTCAAAGTAGCATACAAAACCATATAACCACAAATAAAAATGTATAAAAAATAAGATAAGGAAGTATAAATATATGAACAGGTTCATCTAAATTAAATTAGCGGATAAAAACCGATATGACGGATGAATGTGAACAGCGTGGGATGCGGATGTTCACCAATTAAAAGCGATAAAGATGGAAATGAACAGTTAAAAAATCTTATGTACAAATTTTTAAAACGTTTACATGAAGTTAAAATACGAAATATTGTCAGAGGGCAATTGCAAGCTGGGCAGGGGACATAGTGAGGGAATAGTATTTGCACATAAAAAAAATATTTTTAATATTATATTTCAATTTTCATAAGCAAATAATCACAGATTATATGTGTCCCTGATTAATATTGATATATTAAATCACTTTTTCCTTTTGTAATTTTAAAAATATTTCCTCAGACCACTAGGACAAGAAATTGCAACTTTTCAGAGAATAACCCTTATGCATATTTGTTTGGAATATAGTTTGGTAGCTACAGATATTTTTCATCACATCCTTTCCATGCTTTAATCCGAATTTTATATATATAATACATTAGGATTACAGTGATATAAATCAATCATACAGAATGCTTTATTTCAACATTATAAAGATTTTTTCTACTAAATATCTTTATCTTTCTGAATAAAAAAATTTTCAAGTGGGAGTTGTAGGTGACTGCTGCTTATTGAAGTTCAATATAAATAAATCTAAATCTTTATAAAATTGGTATCTAGTTTCTTGATATTTCTATATTAAAAAATATTAATATATCCTAATTTCCTCATATTTTTCAATTTTTATTACCAAATTTTTTTTTTAGGGGAGTCATTCTAATTTAAGTTTATAATTAAAGTTCAATTTTTCTAAAAAATGGTGTTTTTGCATTTTTATATTCCTACAAAACATTGCGAAGAATTTTATATGTCCTGATTTCAGCATGTCTTTCTCATTAATTTTTATAATTTGCTCTAATTTTCAGGAAGTGGATATTCCAGGTTATGCAAGCTTCTAAATTAAAGTTTATTTGAAAAAAAAAAAAAAGTTCTTTCATGCATTACCAAGGATAAGATAACTATTTTCTATCATATTTGAGGCAGTGAAAGGCAAAGTGGTGTAAGTCAGGAAGTCAAGTGGTGTAAGTCCAAAGCATTTTTCATAATAATTATTAGAATATTACAAATAATAATTATTTACAATTCCACTACAAATTGAACATGGGGATTACATTTTTGCCCTCAAATTAAAAAAAAAGTTGAAAATGTTACTTACACCACTTTGCCTTTCACTACCTCATGTTGAAAGTAAATTTTGGGAAAAAGAGTTCTTAACAAAGTCTATGATTAAAAAGTCATGCCAGAAATTTATGGCATTCTATAAAAGTGAAATATTAGAACTGTAAACACTTTTCCAATTATAATTTGCATTGACCTACTCAATGAGTTGTGCAAGACCAAACGATACTACTATATGATCAGTGCACTATAAATAATTATGCATGCCTGGAACAAGATACACTTGGACCATAAATGTGAATTGGGGACTTATTCTATATTTTAAACACACTTCTAGCTTGTTATAGATAATAATATAATAACTTTTGCTATAAAATTATAAAACTAAAGAGCTAAAATTATAAAATTTAGAAAAATGAAATTAGATGAAATAAGCATAATTAAAATCGGCATAAATAACAACACAACAAGCATAATTAGAATAATTACATTTACTTATTTTAAGTAAGTTTATTCAGAATAAAAAAAACAATAATTATTGTGTTTCAGAGAATATTGGAAAACCATTTAGCTCTTATAGGATAAAATAATCTCATAACATATTTAATTTTGTTTATCAAGATCAAAGGCTTACAAGATAGCCACATAACAGGCAAACGCATAAAGATTAAGTTATACATATAACTCATCTTGGTTAGAGAAAATCAAACCTTAATTTTCATAAACAATGAGATAGAAAAGCAATTTTCTATACAAATTATTTTTCATAATAGAGCATTAAATATTATATTTTCCAATCATAAATGAGTACACTGAAAGAAACACCTTAAGTTTAATACCAAATTTAACAAAAAAATTATTAAAGAAATACATACATAATATGCAAAACAGTAATACTTAAAAGACGGAATATTTTTTTAATGAATAAGTTATAACTAAATAAACAGTAAAGTAAAATTCCTTATATAATGAAATTTAAACAGGTTAGTTGATATACAAACATGTTATGATCTCTTTAAAAGATTCCTTCCATAAACAATTTTCCTTTTTCTCCTCCTTCCAAAGGAAAGAAATTTCACACATAATATGTACAATAATTAATTTAAATTGTTTGTAGCAATGAAAATAAACTTGAACAGGAAAACAAAAAGTAACTTATCTCTATTTTGGAAACATAAGATCTGATGAGGACACAGGCAAAACATTTATTGTCTTTAATATGAGCAAAGCTTACACACACACAAAAAAAAGATATTGCCTACCAAATAAGTTATTGCTAATTTAAAAATAAATTAGCAAAAATGCTTTATAAAAATATCATCGGAGTATCATATATTTACATACTAGTACAAAGCAGTTATAAATAATGGAATTTTCAGCTTATACCACAATGCTAAAAAGACATATGCCAAGATATCTGGGGGAAGGGTTTCGAATAGGAGCATTTCAAACTATTAAACAAGCTACCCATTTCTTGAGATAGAGTCTGACAATCAATAACATTTGTAATTGGATTACAGAAGAAAAGATTCATTATTATTTGCTTTCATTGAGAGGTGAGAGATTTCTCTCCTGTATGAGTTCGAAGATGTTTTTTTAAATTACCCTGCTCAGAAAATCTTCTCTCACATACAATGCATGCAAAAGGTTTCTCTCCTGTATGGATACGGAGATGCGTTTTAAAATTATCTTCTTTGGGCCGCACGGTGGCGTGAGGTCAACAGAATGCAGACCATTGGCCTACGTGCATAGAGACCTCCCCGATGAAGCCTATTACATACTGTTTGGCTGGACACCCTTCGTCCTGTTGCCAAGAGCAACTGTCTTTGCAGCTGAGTAGCATTGTCTGTTCTGTTTCGACGAGCTGTTAACAGTATATACCGGTCATCAGTTGCTGTAGTGGCGAGTAGCTGACCTTGCCCTGGTCGACGCCTAACATTCCCTGTTTCTTGGAATCGATTCCACAGCCTTGCAACGACACTTCTGGTGACTTCAACAGCGTCCGCAACACTACGTTGTGTTTGCCATGATTCAAGTCTGCCTATAATACACCATGCCATGGATTCCGGTAAATCACATTGTTGAGACATTTTCAAGTCACCTTTTCTCAAAAAGGATAACTGAGCAATCAAATTTCACAGTTAAGGCAATGAAACAGATGTTTCTGCAACATCCCGATTTCCACCCTTATGTTCTTTTTCTGGTTTTTGACGTCATGAACTTTGATTTGCATATGAAGTTTTCTTCTTCTGTTTCCTGCTAGGCTTTAAATTATGGATGATTTATTTTATGTTACTTATCGGTGTAAGTATTTGCGTAATTTCGTTAAAACCATTTGCTCCCCTAATTGTTTTGAGCACTGTATTTACATTAAATTGAAATAGATTGCACAAATTTTTTGCAAAAAATTCTTTGTACATGAGTAATTTGAATGATTTTCTTTCGTTTATGTATTTTATTTTAGCTTAATATATTTATACAAAGCATATTTATACATATATATAGCATAATATATTAATATATAATATGTTTATATAAAATTAAAATATTGAATTAGATTGGTAAATTAAAATTTATTTTTACTTCATTTGTAGTAATTAAGTTTGTCAATTGGATATTATTTTGGAAATTTTTAGAATTTTTTATTACATTATTAAATTAAACTAAATAGCTATGTTGCCCATTTGTAATATTGTTTCTAAATATCAAGCTTCATTAGTTAGAGTGCTCAAGTGAGATTGCAAAATCGGCAGTAAACATGCTTTCGGCTCGGACGGTATCTCCAATAAATTATTTGTAGTTGATATTTCTAGAAAGTCTTTTTTTACCAATTTCTAAAAGAATGTTCTCTTTGGTGAGTTTCCATTTTTTTTTCAAGAAGAACGATGTTTTTTAATAATAAACTTCAATATTTTAAAAAATCATCACCAGATATTTACAAGTTTTATTTATTAATACATTTCTTTATGCTCTGATTATATTGAAAAAGTTTAATAAATAAGCTGTGTTGCATGTTATCCAACGAGTAGCATGAAGGGGCGGGAAAGAACCAGTCTTACTCACTTGCTGTGTGGAGGGCTGGGGTAAACAACAATGGCACCAAGGTTGGCTAAAAAAAAATTGACTTGGCGAGCAATTGGGAAGCTGTTCCACATTTCTATTCAATAAATATATATTACCCTAATGAAGGGAGATCAGATAAATCCAAAAACTGAACAAGCATCATCAATTTGACTAACATTGATCTAAAGGACAGAAACTATATATTAAAAAAATTAACAGAGAAATGATTGGCAAGAAAACTGTTATGAATTTTGCCAGTACAAAATAATCTATAGAGTATAGGAAAGGTAAGAGAACAGACAATTAAAATCTATTTCTTAACTGATCTGAGTTCAATTTTTATAGTAAAAAATCATATCAAAGATGTCATAAATATCATTTAGCAAAGATTTTGTCGATCTTGAAATGTTCTTCACAAAGAAATCTTTAGAATACATGATGAAGAGAAAAATCATTTTTATACATAATATACTAATAATTGTGTACATTAAAAAAATCGCAAGTATTTACAGTTGCAGTTTTGAAGTGTCAAACAAATTATTTTAGCTTTAATAAGAATTTTAATTTCAAATACCAATCATTAAATTTAATCAAATACATCGATTTAAAAATTTAAACAAGCATATTATAATGAATGATGTACTTAAATAGATGAATATTTAGCAGTATTATACTCACTGTATATCCTGTTTTCTTTGTTACACATGTGTGCGATTTGCAAGAACTAAACTGGAAGTTCTCCTTTCTTCTAAAAAACTTACAATAAAATTATTCCACAGCTTGTATTCTGAGAGTCATTTAATTTTTAAAATGAATCGAACTCTTTATTTACATGATGTGTTGCCACTTTTAAAAAGTTAAACTATGAATAAAAGGAATACATTTTGAGGCTTGGTTCTAACAATCCTGTCCACCCTTTGAGTCCATTTGTTTTTTTTTAATTTTAAACAAATAAAGAAATTAAGTCTATTTAAAAGATAATGACGTTTTATAACGATACTAACTAATTGGCAAGGACGATGTTACACCTTTAGCTTGGTAACCGTTAAAACGAACTACGAAATAATATGTACAAATATTTGATATAAAAGTTTCGGTGAAGTGAAGCGATTAACCCCATGTAATAGACAGGCGGCTAGAATCTGCCCTCCATCTTAATACATTCAGAAAAAAAAGAAGGTTATAAAACACTAAATATGACAAACCAGCAGTAACCGGTCATTCTCATGCCGCCTTTACACATTCGCGCTAGCGCTACCCGCAAGACATTAGTCACGTTCCTGTATCGATGCGAGTGATCGTTCTCACATTCACACCTCTTGCTGTGAACAAAACTTCCCGTCGCCATTCTCCCCTTTGCCCCCCCCCCCCCCCCGGAGCCCGAAGCGACCGCCACGATTGGCGAGGAGAAACGAGAGCACACCGCTTACACATTCATCCCCCGCGATTTGACTCGCCGCTAGCGCGACTGTGTAAGGGCCTGTTCACATAGGAGTCCGTTGCGTTGCGTTAATGAAAAGATTTCGTTGAGACGAAAATAAACCAATCATAGGTGTTAAAAATTTCATTGCTAATCGTTTGGAGGCATATCATTGGTTTATTTTCGTCTCAACGTCATCTTTTCCTTAACGCAACGCAACAGACTCCTATGTGAACAGATCCTAAGTGCCGGTGCACACTTGCGGCAAAAGTACTCTGGACGCTGCGTTATTTTCACTCCGATAAGAAGAAATGCAGAGCAACTGCTGTTGGGATTCACACGTGCCGCCGGCGTCTATCTGCCGCCGGTGCCACTCCCAGGTCGCCGCAGGTTCCTGTGGAACGCGCGGCAGATTCCTGTAACCCGATAGCTGGAAGTACTCATTGGTCTACTGGGCAATGCACATCTGCCGCAGCGTTTTATCTCCTATCGAGCCTGTGAAGTCTCTTTACACGATGTCTGATGAAAATGTGGAAGTCGAACTTTTCATCGACGAAGTAAAATCTCGCCCAATAATTTGGTATGTTAGTCATGAGGACTATAAAGACCGAATAAAGAAACAGTCTGCATGGGAAAATATTTGTTAAACCATTATTGAGAATTTCTGCCAAAAAAACGGAGAATGAAAAAAATGCAACTAGTAAGTATAATTTTTTACAACTTTTATTAAAATGAGTACATTAGATAACAAAACTTTTAGATGGTCAAGTATTTAAGTTTATTTTAAGTGGGTAGTCCGAAAATAATTAATAAACTTTTCACCATCTTCCCTGAGATCCATCAAGCATACATTAAACGCTCCCTTCAAGTACCTCTCTCGCCAGGGCCCGATTTAGAAAATTCTGGACTATAGGCACAACTCGGGATGGGGGCCCCCTAACACTGATGTGGGCGTAAAATTTCCAAAGTTTACACACAAAAAAAAAATAATCATGAATCATTATGAAAGTTCCATTTTACCAAGAATAGGCTATTTGAAGCGTAGAAGCCTAGAACATTATCAAATAACAAAAAGCAATACAACATATTAACTTCATCATTAAAACACCAATACAATGCAATCAGAAAAACGTATTAATTCCTTATATACACTATAACATACATATGATGAACTATACATATAATGAACCAATCAATCAAATTTGAAAGGATGTATTAAAAAAATTGCTATTAAAAAAAGGTAAAATAAAAAAAAATTTGAATTGGGAATTTTTTCTTTCTTTTCTTTTAAAATTAAAATTTTTTGGGGGGCCCCTAGGCTCGGGCCTACCGGGCCTAAAGAAAATCAGGCCTTAAGATTCTCCTTAAGAAAATCCTTTAGAACGGCCTTAAGAACGGCCTTAAGATTCTAAGAACGGCCTTAAGATTCTCCTTAAGAACGGCCTTAAGAAAATCCTTTCCCTGTTGTATGGATGGATCCAGTGCTTCTGTTTTCTAATTCTATTTTCACGATTAACATGCTTGTAGACTAAGTAAGAAAAAACAACTTTTTTCTTAAATAATTGGTCACGCGTGACGATCCATCTCGGTTGGTGGCAAACGTGAGACATTCGCTGACGCCTATCACCGCGAAAGTGTGCACTGGAACAGCGTTCCACGCAGATTGAAAATAACGCAGCGTCCCGAGTACTTTTGCCGCAAGTGTGCACCGGCACTTAGGCATATTTGTTTGGGTTGTAGTTTGTTGGCTACAGATATTTTTCACCACACTATCTCCACATTTTAATCTGGTATGTCGTGTATATAAGACATTAGGACTGACAACAACATAAATTCTTCGAATTCCACATGTACTTTCTGTTCTAGGGCCTGTTCACATAGGAGTCCGTTGTGTTGCGAAAGGAAAATATGACGTTGAGATGAAAATAAACCAATCATAGGCCTCCAAACGATTAGGGCCTGTTCACATAGGAGTCCGTTGCGTTGCGTTAAGGAAAAGATGACGTTGAGACGAAAATAAACCAATCATAGGTGTTAAAAATTTCATTTCTAATCGTTTGGAGGCATATGATTGGTTTATTTTCGTCTCAACGTCATCTTTTCCTTAACGCCACGCAACGGACTCCTATGTGAACAGGCCCTTAGCAATGAATTTTTTAACGCCTATGATTGGTTTATTTTCGTCCCAACGTCATCTTTTCCTTACGCAACGCATCGGACTCCTATGTGAACAGGCCCTAATGCGGTGTCAGTATTCTGCTCGAAGTTCTTGAGCAAGCGCATTACAATAAGCCGTTACGCCAAACACACGCTCGTATTATACTCGTATTATGTATGTATACTCACTAATGGCAACAGTATCGCTTAAACAAATGATTCACGATTCATGTTTATGTTTATAGTAATCATGATTCTCTTAGTAATTAAAATAAGATAAACGCAATCTTAGTAATATAAATAAAAAGTGGTTTCCTTGGCGACAAACTTTCGCAGCTTTTAGAATGCAACACGGACTGAAATAACATTAATCTAGTTGCTAGAAAAATAAACAGGTATTCAAGTAAGTTTAATTTACAGGTCATTTTTTTCCGTATTGTATGAGACTGTTTTGTTTAGGAGTTGGGTACAAAATTAACTTAAACAAATTGTGAATCTTCATTTGAAAAATTTAAATTCAAAAACACTATCCCAGGTTAAGTGATTTCCCAGATGCACTTAGGCCTGGAGTAAGACCTGTAATCTAGATATGATAAACCACCGGTAATGTCTCATCTTCCAGATTGTATTACTTGAAAAGGAGGACAATAAAAATGTTATGAACAGAATTCAAAATATTTTTGTGAATGTGTAGTTTATTATCTGTTGGTAAGTTCAAATTTCATTGATTAAAATCATCATAATTCATTTTGCTGTCATTGATAAATCATCATCATTCAAATTCAATTAGTTGAAACTAAGACATTTCTGAGATATAATCACTCACTCACCTTTTGTGATGTTAGAGTGAAGCTTAACTGGGTCAGGTTTACAGCATATTAAGCCATTAAACTGAGTTTGATTACAACTCTATTATAGCAAAATATAAACAAAGGAAATACTTATATAATTACCAAATTTGAGGCCATAAAATATTCAGCACTTTCCCAACATTCTTGTGTTTATGCTTAAAATATTAAATTTTTTAAAAGACCTAAAGCTTATCGAAGTTAACAAACCATCATTATGTGCTTTAAATTTTTTAAATTAGAATAAAATCGATATGTGCTGCTAGTTTCATGCAAAGCTTATAGATAGAACTAATTAAATTTTCTACATAAAAGATGAAATGGCACCAAATTTGGTAACTTTTTACAGCTTGGCACCATGAGCAGTAATCTGCAGATTAGACGTTGCTTTCTTGTATCATTATTCTATCAGAGAACTTTTTATTTATGATTGCATTTGAAATCTTTTTTTTTTCTTTTATGTTTGTATCTGTATTCATTCAGTGTTAAAATTTTTTATCACAAGATTTAATATTCATCATTTTTGATACATCATTCATTATAATATGATTGTTTAAAGTTTTAAAACAATGTATTTCACAAAGGATGATTTAAAAGAAATACTTGATATTTAAAACTGAAATTCCTATTAAAGGAAAGATAAATTATTTAACACTTCAAAGCTGTACACAATTATTAATATATTATATATAAAATTTTTTAATTTTCTCTGCACCATGCATTCTAAAAATTTCTTCATTAGAAACATTTCAGAATTTATAAAATCTGCATTAACTGATATTTATAACAGCCTTGGTATGATTTTTTATTGTAAAAATTGTACTTGGGTCAGTTTAGAACTAGATTTTAGTTGTCTCCTCTCTTACCTACATATTCGTTAAACTTAATAGATTATTGTGTAGTGGCAAAATTTATAACTGCTTTCTTGCAGTTCATATCTTAGGTAAATTTCTTAATATATATGGTTTCTGTCCTTAAGTTCAGTGTTAGTTGAATTAATGTTTATGGTTTTAGGATTTATGTAGTTTTTAGGTTATGTCAGGTTTTAGGATACTTATATTATTTTTTTAAAACATAATTTATAGAAATCTGATAAAGATAAAATGTGAAGATTTTGTGGGAATTCTATATTTTAATATTTAAAAATTTGGAAATTTCTACATTAACATAATGTATATGAAGGTAATAGAGTATAACAGTTGATTACTTTGTACTTGAAAATTTGATTTCCAAGTTCTAGTTATTCATGCCTTTGATCAGGGCTAGCCTTAGTTATTATGAGCCCCAATTGCAGAAATTTCTGCGGGATACTTCAAAATTCTAATGTATATTAAATGATAAACATTTAATGTGAAGCATAAAAGGAAAAAATTAAGAAGGTGGTCATATTTCTGTTTTTATGTACATTTATAAGAAAAGAAAAACTAAAAAGTAGCCAGACTACATATAATTTATTCATAGAACAAAATTATTTTCAATCACATTTTGCTAGATTTTTTTATCAGCAACATCATTTATAAATTGATGGAAATTTAATTTCCTTGTTTCTACATGTATTATAGACAGTATTGCAATGCTGTGGAGTCTCTCTTGCAATATTGTTGACCTCAGGTATGTTTTAATTAATTTTCATCTAGAAAAGCTTTTTTCGAAAGCCTCTAGCTGTCATTTGTAGCAATTGTAGAATTTTTATAGGGTTTTCGAAACAATAAGTTTTGATACTTCCATTTCTTAGACCAACATATAGCTATTACCGGCATCTACATCTTTTATAGATTTCATTTGGTCATTATTCTGAATAATTTTTTACATTTGTCAAAAACAATTTCTAGTACTGAAGCATATTTTTAATATTTGTTCTGTGTAATCATTTGGAATAAAATTGTGTAGCTTTGTATGGTGTTTGTTAATAACAGTGCACTTCAAACATTTCTTTCCAGTTACTTGTTGGTTCATCCACATGTACATAATTAAATATCCTTTTTCATTTTCGTTAAGGAATATCCCGAAATTCTGGAATGACTTTTAAATAAGTCACTAGCTCTGTGGTTCTGACTGAAACTTGTTTGATACCAGAGTAGCTTCTTTTCACAAGAGAATCTCTGTGGCATATCTTCTAATTCAGCTTCTGGTTTTAATTGCTCTTAGTTTTCTACAAGAATTAAGCAACATCTTTTTAGCCTTAAAAAACATTATGACCTAGCCTCCACATTTCTTTGTTCTCTGAATACATTAATTTCAGATTCACCAAGTCTGTTAAAAAAATATGTCTGAATTACAATATTTGTACTGTTGTAATGAGATTCCACTCCAAAATTCCATTTTTAGCATTTTTCTTCCCTCGATTCTTCAGCTTGGTCTGTACAGAAACTATACAGTGTAAGTGTGCAAGATGCTTTACATGCATAGCAGTGAAAATGCAGGTGTAGGGAAAGCACCCAATTATTTTAAGTTTTCAGTAGATTTCTGTTTTTAGATTTTTAGGAATATTGTAAATCTCCTCTTGCTTCTCACTTATCTGTGAGAATTGCTTGTTTTAGTTCTGTAGGAAATGTAGATGACAGAAGGCTTCAAAGATATAAAAATCAAAGCAAAACATAATAATAAGTAATTTTTTGTCAGGAAATCAAATAATTTCCAAATTATGTCTAGTTCCTTGAAAATGTAACATGTCCTGTGCATTGTAATTAAAAATGGTCAGAATGTGATATTTGTATCCTTAGGTATCTATGCAGTTGTGTTCACAACTTAAGCTAAATTTATGGTAGCATGTTCATGGTGTTGTGTGGCACTTTCTTGCACCCCATTTTACCACTTTCATATTTCCTGATATACTTTTAAGTGATGATTTTGTTGAGATAACTTAAAGTGGCTCAGGATTTTATCAAAACCTTTTAAAGAAAACACGAAGTTTGTAGATAAAGTTAATGAAATTTGATTAAAATTCCTTCAAATTCTTTGATGTAATGCATGAAGGAGTGTTTCGATATATGTGTTGTAGATGAGTAAGAGCCATGTCCTCCTCTGGCACCCAGTATTTATCTGGCCTGTGCTGAACTTCTCATAAATTCACATCCAGTGAAGGCAGATAATAATCAGCCTCATGTACTCTTTAATCCAGTCACAAATCTTATTGATTGTAACTCTCTGCCTCAAGAAATGGGTAGTTATGTTTTAAAACTTCCAAATGTGCCTAATCCAAACCCTACACCTCAGATATTTTGAGTTTTATAATATTTTCACATTTTGGTATAAGCTCAACAATCCATTGTTGTTGTTGTTCTTGCCTCTTGGCCGGAATGTCTTCCAATCCAGGTCCATGTAGGCTGCGGGTTTGGCTCTGGTTTATAATGGCACCACAAGGGTCAGGGTCTGCCTTAGCCAGGTGCCACCTCAATTTTGATTGAGCATCCCCAGGGGTGACATCTAGGGGAGATTGTACCTTTTCCACCCACTGACCTCAAAGAAGGAGTTTCTGGTCAACGGATTTAACATGCCCATATCCAGCCGCATGCTTGTCAGTATTCGATCTAAGCTCCCACAGTACCGAAAGCCAAAATGCTACCACTAGGCTACCCCTGACCCTCCATTATTGTTATCTGCCTTGTACCAGTCTATAAATATTTTATACTCCAATCAGTTTTATATAAAAGAATTTTGCTACACAATTTAATTTGAAAGTAACAATACCTCATTTGTTATGCAATATCTTTTTTCTTTTTGTTACATTTGCTCAAAATAAACATAATGAATGCTTTGCCAGTGTACTTACCTGAGCTTATGTTTACAAAATAGAGAAAATTATTTTTTCTTATTCCTGTCAAATGTATTACTCCTAAGGATTTCATTTTATTATTGTACATAATATGTGTGAAATTTCCTTAATTTGGAAGGAGGCGGGAAAGGAAAAATAGTTTATGGGAAGTAATTTATAAAAAAGACCATAACATGTTTGTATATGAACTAAATAGTTTAAATTTCATCATTTGGAGAATTTTATATGACTGTAGATTTTGTTCTTAACTTACTTATCCTTAAAAAAATTTAATAGGTGTGAGTATTACTCTTTTGTATACTCCATATACATATACAGTACAACCTCCCAAATCCGGAATGTTTTAATAAATGGCCAATTTTATTTTTCTATTTTACCGATAGATGTCGCTACCAAAATGATCGGTAAAACATTGCGCTTCCTTTCAAGGAAGTGACATCAGCGATTTCGAGGGCTTTCAAGTGTCTGGGAAAAAAGCTGAAATAGCAGAATTAATAGAATGTGCAAATAAAGGCAACATGGATAAATTGGACATATAGGAAGTTTTAGACATCGACGAAAATGTGCCGATAGTCTGTTCTCTTTACACCGCATTTACACAGTCGCGATAGTGGCGAGTCGAATCTCGGGGGGCGAATGTGTAAACGGTGTTCTCTCCGTTTCTCCTCGCCAATCGTGGCACTCGCTTCGGGAGCGGTTTTCTGGCACGAGTCAAAGGGACGAATGGCGCCAGATGTCAGACGACTGGCTGACGCAAGCACAAATGACAACAAGAGGCGCGAATCTGAGAACGGTCATTCGCGTCGATGCAGGAGCGTGACCAATGTCTTGCGAATGTCTTGCAGGTGGCGCGATCGCGAATTTGTAAATGCGGCATTACACGAGTCAAAGGGGAGAATGGCGACGGGAAATCTTGTTCACAGGAAGAGGCGGGAATAGCGACCTTTACACACACGCTCTTTCGCGAGTGCTTGGAGTGCGTACGGGATTGCGCGCACGCTCCAAGCACTAGCGAAAGAGCGTACGGATCGTACGCGATTGCGCGCGGGAAAACTTGCATTACGCTCAAAAGAAGCTTTCCCTTCCTCTCCGACACCTTCACACGTGCACTCAATCGCGCGGGATCGTGGTTTCACGCGGGAAAGAGCGTACGTGTAAAGGGCGCTAATGTGAGAACGATCACTCGCGTCGATGTTGGAACGTGACTAATGTCTTGCGGGTGGCGGTTCTGAAATTATTGATAGTGTGGTAAATAACAAAGGTTATGATGACAGCGATCGTGAAATTGATTCAGAATGCCCCGAAAACAAAAGAATGTCAACAGAAGACCTGATAAAATCATTACATAAAACAATATTAGGCTTAGAACACCGGAATTTTATCTCGGAACATGAAATTATGGCACTATATAGGATTCGAGAAAAAATTTCTAATAAGCTGAAACTAAAGCAACAGACATTATTGACTGAAATGTTAAAATTATAATGTAATTATATGTTCTGTATTTAGGTTTATTTAATAATTAAACCATTTTACTTTTTTTTAAGTGTGTTTATTTTTTCATCTAAAATTTTGTAGTGTTATTTAAAAACCTCTGAAATCCGTAATTGCCGTGTCCTGAACGATTCCGGATTTGGGAGGTTGTACTGTATATATATATATATATATATATATATATATATATATACATACACTAGGGTGGGTCAATTTTTACTTTTTTTTAAAAATCGAAATCGCCTGTGGTGGGAAAAGCTGTGTATTGCTATCAAATGTTTGTAAAAAAATTTTTTTTGAAATTAAAATATATTTAGGCCCCCCCCCGCCCAGCCCTTGAAGTTTTTCCAAAAACGTAAAAAAAAGCATTTTTTATTTATTTTTAAATTTTTTTAGTGCCAAAAATTTTAACTGCCTGTAGTGGAAATTCCTGCATAGCAAGACCCTTTGTTTGTGAAAAAAATTATTTTCATATTGTATCATATTTAAAGCCCCCGCTAGGCCAGCGAAATTAGTTTTGTATTTCCGCGATAGATGGTGTGATTGTACTGCGCGGTTTCTTAAAAAGTTTAATAAAAAAAAGTTTCATAGAAAATTCATGAATATAAAGAAGTCTACTGGATAAACAAGTGAAGCTGCGAAAATTAAATTAAGAAGGGTGCAAAATTATGCAAAATCTACACTGTTTGATATCTCGACATGCAAGTGTCATGAATTTCCATTGTGCACATGTGAGATGTCAAGAAAAGTTTTGGAACAAGAATATTTGAAGTACCAGAGATCTTGGACGAAAATGTATATGTGGAATTTGGATGCTAAAATCACTAGGGTGCTAAAACTTAGAGTGGCAAGGAAAGCAATGGATGCTGAACGTGTGAATAATCAAAAATCTGAAACTGAGATAAATAGCCAACCTCAACAATGTGAAAGTATTATGGATGGTAGCTCTACTTCTGAAAGTGAAGATAATTTTTATTTTGATGAGGATTTTAATCAAGTTTCTACATCTTAAAAAGAAGTGGGCAGCTCCAAAAGTGTATGCAAAAGTTTGGTTTCTCACTAAAAATGAGCCTTCATGCACAGCTGGTACACAATCTTTGGGAAGTTATACACTACTCAAGATATCTGAGCAATGAGCTGAAATTAGTAGTGCATCCTGTAAGGCAAATGAATGATTTTATGGTCACCCAGGAAACCTGCTGATTGCCATGATCAACGACAAACGATCTTATGTGAGGAAATTAGGCTTCTGAAGAATCATGAAGGCCCGAACACTTCCCAATGAAACAACTTGTGATTTTGTCATTCCGCCTCTCAAATTTCACGCAAACGACTGTGCAGAACTGATCAATTGGAAGAAATGTTCACTTGCAGAACCTTCACTGACTAAACATATACCCAGTGCAGAAATTGAGAAAATGGCTGAAATAGGTGGCTTTATTGAAAGTAAGCTGTGGACTCTCTCATGCCGTACACAAGATGTCGAGAGGGCAGCCAAGATAGTGTCAGAGGCATCCTCATCTGTCTGTGGAACAAAAAGTCGCGATGGCAAAATATAAAGTGTAAGATTGCAATATCACTAAATAGGAAAAAAAAATTGCGCCCATATTTGGTTGGAAGGGTGGGTGGGTGGGTGCGGGAGGAATTCGAATGCAGCCACCTCCTCGTGGTGAATTCTGGGTTATTCTGCCATAATTTTGGCAAAATAAGCAAAGAGCTGTTTTAATCAAGGGATTTTTCCATCAGTGTCAAAATTTTCAGGCTTCGGCTGGTTGGCTAACAAAGTTCAAAGAAAGATACGGGCTTGTATTATAAAAGAGAAAAGTTTTACTTTTAATAGACCGATGCACTGCACATACTCCAAATATCCCTGGACTTACAAATTTGACTATCCATTTCTTAACCAGCTAATTGCACTAGCAAGTTGCAGCCATTAGACCTGGGTATCATCCGCAGTGTGAAAGCATACTACAGAAAGTCTTCAATTAGGAAATTAATAAACAATTCGGCTGACAGTATAAAAATTAGAAAATTTGCAATCTTGGAAGTAATGCACATGATAATATCAGCATGGAAAGAAGTTTCTTCATCCACAATAAAAAAATGCTTTCGCGTTGCTGGAATTCACAAAGAACTTGTAGTGGAACTGCAAAGTACAGATGTAGAAATCAACGAAGACGACATTACCCCTGAAGAATGGAGAAGTCTTGTTGAAGATGAGGATGTTTCAATTCAAGATTTCTTCAATTCAAGATTTCTACTTTTAATCCCTTTGACACTGATGGAACATTGAGTTTAATAATGACTTTAATTTTTAAAATATGTTTATTAAAAATTCTGCTTCATAGGGTTAAAATATCAAAATTTCGCCGGCCTAGCGGGGGCTTTAAATATGATATGATATCAAAATATTTTTTTCACAAACAAAGGGTCTTGCTATGCAACAATTTCCACTACAGGCGGTTAAAATTTTTGATAAGTAAAAAAAATTAAAAATAAATAAAAAATGCATTTTTTCCATTTTTGGAGAAACTTCAAGGGCGGGGAGGGGGCTAAATATAATTTAATTTAAAAAAAAAATTTCACAAACAAAGGGTCAATGCAAAGGGTCACTATGCAACAATTTCCACTACAGGCGGTTAAAATTTTTGATACGTAAAAAATTTAAAAATTAAAAAAAAATGCATTTTTTTACATTTTTGGAGAAAATTCAAGGGCCGGGCGAGGGCCTAAATATATTTTAATTTCAAAAAAAATTTTTTTGCAAAAATTTGATAGCAATACACAGTTTTTCCCACCACAGGCGATTTCGATTTTTAAAAAAAGTAAAAAACGACCCACCCTAACATACACACACACACACACGTTTCTTTAATCACTGTTTTGTTAAATAAACTTTTGCAGTTCTCTCAGTACATACAGGGGTCAGTCAATTAGTTAGCTGCAAACCTCAGTAAAAATCTCGGTAATAGAGACATTTTGTTTAAACTTTGTGGCATTACAGAGCATCAGGTACTGCGGTAGGGTACTGCGTTAGTCGTGGGGGGAGGGGGGATTTAATTTTACTCTCTGATTGGGCTGACACAAATGACAAAAACTGGGTTGCTTTTGCCTTGGGCTACATTGATGACTCAAAATTCTCGTTGTAAATATCGCCATGTTTTGCCTTCAAATGTCCAGATAAATTCGTGGTATTGCCAGAAGTTTTGAGGGACTTAAGGCAAATACTGCATTTCGGCAATTTGTCTGAGGTTTTGCAAAAATATTTCCAAATGGTACTTTTGGGAGGCATCTTGCTAATAATATTTACGTCAACTTATATAAAACCAGAACAAAACAAAAACTTACATGGCTGCTCTCGTGTATATACTATTTATAAAATAAAACCCCATCGAAAGTTCTGGAGTGTCAAGAACATTCCTAGCGCTCTGATTGGTTCATTGGTTATTGATTGCCATTTGTCTGTTTGCTAAGGAATCGTTCTTCCTTTTGTATTCGTCCTTTACAGAATTCAGACTTACATTTACTGAGTGTGAAAATTATGCTACGTGGTAAATTTTTTTATTATGGTACTTTTAAAAAAAAAAAAAAATCGAGACAACGTAAAACATCGATGTTAAAAAAACATCGGCTTTAATAAATCGATGTTTAGAACATCGATTTTTTAAATCAAAACATCGACATCGATGTCGCATCCCTAAGCAAAACCTGAATACGCAGTCGAGGGTTAATTTCCCAAGTTCGGTGCTTATCCATTGCTGTGGGGCGCGAGGATGCGGTACAAACGGTACAGATCCGTTATCCACACAAGGCACCCCAAGCCCCTGCATATTTTTTTATAAAAGGATTTTGCCTTCCAATTTATTTTGAAAGTTAAAATAGCACGTTTGTTAGGCAGTATATAAAAATAGATCATTTATTTCTAGTACATTTATTGTGTAGCAGTTCCATTTGTGCTTATATAACTCGCAGAGTGGATGTATGCAAATCAAAAATTTAAAAAATGTTTACAGTTCTGATGACTCAGTCTTAAAGGATGTCATAAATCGCTAGCATTTCTATTTAGTCATAGGCTTTGTTGAGGGCTCTCTGCCCCCAACATCTACTGTGAATTCAATAGAAAATAAAGACATTTTATCCATGGAAATGCATAAAGGAGCGTTCATAAGAATAAACTTTAATTTAGAAGCTTGCTTAACCTTTAATAACCATCCTGCAAAATAGAGAAAATTTTAAATATTAATGACAAATGAGAAAGACGTGTCGAAATTAGGTTACACAAAATTTGTTTGCAAAAAAGCATTGGAGAAATACAAAAATGCAAAAACACAGTTTTTTAGAAAAATTAAACTTTGATTAAAAACCGAATATAAATTTAACCCCTCCCCCCCTGAAAAAATAATACATTTTTAAAAAAAAATTAAATTATGAGAAAATTAGAAAATACCACTTTTAATTATAGAAATATCAAAAAATGTCAAATTTCTTTTTCAAAATTTTTTAAAATTATGTTACACTTTAAATTAGCAGCAATCACTCAGCACTCCTACTTAAAAACATTACATTAGTTATAAAAAATAAAGATTTACACTAGGAAAAGATCTTTGAAATGTACAAATAAAGCTTTAAAACACTTATCTGTTCATTAATCATTTATTTCAAATATAAAAAATGTAAATAAATATCAAAAAATGTCAAATTTCTTTTTCAAAAATTACTTTAATTATGTTACACTTTAAATTAGCAGCAATCACTCAGCACTCCTTCTTGAAAACATTACATTAATTATAAAAAATAAAGATTTACACTAGGAAAAGATCTTTGAAATGTACAAATAAAGCTTTAAAACAGTTATCTGTTCATTAATCATTTATTTCGAAGCGGTAAATACAAAATTTCAGTACGAAAAAAGCCCAATCATAAACAAACACTCCCCCGCATATTATGAAACGAACGAGAACGATTACCCTCAGGCTGATGTGTACTAACCCTATAGTGAAGGGTCAATGCGGGAGGAATTCGAATGCAGCCACCTCCTCGTGGTGAATTCTGGGTTATTCTGCCATAATTTTGGCAAAATAAGCAAAGAGCTGTTTTAACCCTTTGACACAGATGGAACATTGAGTTTAATAATGACTTTAATTTTTAAAATATGTTTATTAAAAATTCTGCTTCATAGGGTTAAAATATCAAAATTTCGCCGGCCTAGCGGGGGCTTTAAATATGATATGATATCAAAATATTTTTTTTCACAAACAAAGGGTCTTGCTATGCAACAATTTCCACTACAGGCGGTTAAAATTTTTGATAAGTAAAAAAAATTAAAAATAAATAAAAAATGCATTTTTTACATTTTTGCAGAAACTTCAAGGGCGGGGGGGGGGGGGGGGGGCTAAATATAATTTAATTTCAAAAAAAAATTTCACAAACAAAGGGTCAATGCAAAGGGTCACTATGCAACAATTTCCACTACAGGCGGTTAAAATTTTTGATACGTAAAAAATTTAAAAATTAAAAAAATGCATTTTTTTACATTTTTGGAGAAAATTCAACGGCCGGGCGAGGGCCTAAATATATTTTAATTTCAAAAAAAATTTTTTTACAAAAATTTGATAGCAATACACAGTTTTTCCCACCACAGGCGATTTCGATTTTTAAAAAAAGTAAAAAACGACCCACCCTAACATACACACACACACGTTTCTTTAATCACTGTTTTGTTAAATAAACTTTTGCAGTTCTCTCAGTACATACAGGGGTCAGTCAATTAGTTAGCTGCAAACCTCAGTAAAAATCTCGGTAATAGAGACATTTTGTTTAAACTTTGTGGCATTACAGAGCATCAGGTACTGCGGTAGGGTACTGCGTTAGTCGTGGGGGGAGGCGGGGGATTTAATTTTACTCTCTGATTGGGCTGACACAAATGACAAAAACTGGGTTGCTTTTGCCTTGGGCTACATTGATGACTCAAAATTCTTGTTGTAAATACCGCCATGTTTTGCCTTCAAATGTCCAGATAAATTCGTGGTATTGCCAGAAGTTTTGAGGGACTTAAGGCAAATACTGCATTTCGGCAATTTGTCTGAGGTTTTGCAAAAATATTTCCAAATGGTATTTTTGGGAGGCATCTTACTAATAATATTTGCGTAAACTTATATAAAACCAGAACAAAACAAAAACTTACATGGCTGCTCTCGTGTGTATACTATTTATAAAATAAAACCCCATCGAAAGTTCTGGAGTGTCAAGAACATTCCAAGCGCTCTGATTGGTTCATTGGTTGTTGATTGCCATTTGTCTGTTTGCTAAGGAATCGTTCTTCCTTTTGTATTCGTCCTTTACAGAATTCAGACTTACATTTACTGAGTGTGAAAATTATGCTATGTGGTAAATTTTTTTTATTATGGTACTTTTTTTATAAAAAAAAATCGAGACAGCACAAAACATCGATGTTAAAAAAACATCGGCTTTAATAAATCGATGTTTAGAACATCGATTTTTTAAATCAAAACATCGACATCGATGTCGCATCCCTAAGCAAAACCTGAATACGCAGTCGAGGGTTAATTTCCCAAGTTCGGTGCTTATCCATTGCTGTGGGGCGCGAGGATGCGGTACAAACGGTACAGATCCGTTATCCACACAAGGCACCCCAAGCCCCTGCATATTTTTTTATAAAAGGATTTTGCCTTCCAATTTATTTTGAAAGTTAAAATAGCACGTTTGTTAGGCAGTATATAAAAATTGATCATTTATTTCTAGTACATTTATTGTGTAGCAGTCCCATTTGTGCTTATATAGCTCGCAGAGTGGATGTATGCAAATCAAAAATTAAAAAAATGTTTACAGTTCTGATGACTCAGTCTTAAAGGATGTCATAAATCGCTAGCATTTCTATTTAGTCATAGGCTTTGTTGAAGGCTCTCTGCCCCCAACATCTACTGTGAATTCAATAGAAAATAAAGACATTTTATCCATGGAAATGCATAAAGGAGCGTTCATAAGAATAAACTTTAATTTAGAAGCTTGCTTAACCTTTAATAACCATCCTGCAAAATAGAGAAAATTTTAAATATTAATGACAAATGAGAAAGACGTGTCGAAATCAGGTTACACAAAATTTGTTTGCAAAAAAGCATTGGAGAAATACAAAAATGCAAAAACACAGTTTTTTAGAAAAATTAAACTTTGATTAAAAACCGAATATAAATTTAACCCCCTCCCCCCCTGAAAAAATATTAAATTTTTAAAAAAAATTTAAATTATGAGAAAATTAGAAAATACCACTTTTTATTATAGAAATATCAAAAAATGTCAAATTTCTTTTTCAAAATTTTTTTAAATTATGTTACACTTTAAATTAGCAGCGATCACTCAGCACTCCTACTTAAAAACATTACATTAATTATAAAAATAAAGATTTACACTAGGAAAAGATCTTTGAAATGTACAAATAAAGCTTTAAAACACTTATCTGTTCATTAATCATTTATTTCAAATATAAAAAATGTAAATAAATATCAAAAAATGTCAAATTTCTTTTTCAAAAATTACTTTAATTATGTTACACTTTAAATTAGCAGCAATCACTCAGCACTCCTACTTAAAAACATTACATTAATTATAAAAAATAAAGATTTACACTAGGAAAAGATCTCTGAAATGTACAAATAAAGCTTTAAAACAGTTATCTGTTCATTAATCATTTATTTCGAAGCGGTAAATACAAAATTTCAGTACGAAAAAAGCCCAATCATAAACAAACACTCCCCCGCATATTATGAAACGAACGAGAACGATTACCCTCAGGCTGATGTGTACTAACCCTATAGTGATGCGACATCGATAACAAAACATCGATGTTTTGAAACATCGATATTCAATATTAAAACATCGATGCTAATAAAACATCGCCCCAAAACCATCGATGTTTTAGAACATCCATGTTTTAAAACTGGTTTAGTAATCTCTAACATTAATGTTACTTCCGTTAGTCGTGGGGGGAGGGGGGATTTAATTTTACTCTCTTCTTGGGCAGACACAAATGACAAAAACTTGGTTGCTTTGGGCTACACTGATGACTCAAAATTCTCGTTGTAAATACCGCCATGTTTTGCCTTCAAATGTCCAGATAAATTCGTGGTATTGCCAGAAGTTTTGAGGGACTTAAGGCAAATATTGCATTTCGCCAATTTGTCAGATGTTTTGTAAAAATATTTCCAAACGCTACTTTTGGAAGGCATCTTACTAATAATATTAACGTCAACTTATATAAAACCAGCAGGAAACAAAGACTTAAATGGATGCACTTGTGTATATACTATTTGTAAAATAAAACCCCATGGAAGGTTCTGGAGTGTCAGGAACATTTCAAGATCTCTGATTGGTTCATTGGTTGTAAATTGCCATTTGTCTGTTTGCTAAGGAATCATTCCCCCTTTTGTATTCGTCCTTTACAGAATTCAGACTTACATTTACTGAGTGTGAAAATTATGCAACGTCGTAAATTTTTTTAATTACGGTACTTTTTCATTAAAATAAAAATCGAGACAACGTAAAACATCGAGCACAAAACATCGATGTTAAAAAAACATCGGCTTAAATAAATCGATGTTTAAAACATCGATGTTTTTATCAAAACATCGATGTTTTGAAAACATTGACATCGATGTCGCATCCCTATAACCCTATTGGAATCGCTCACCTCAATGTTAACCGATGGAGAAAATTTGTGCAAGGATTGCTGACTTGGATTTAAAGATTTTTTTTTTGGCAAAAATTGTAATAGAGAAAGAAATTTAACACCTTGGGACTGTTTTCGTCTTTAAAAAAATGCCAACAATATTTTAAAACTTAAATTAATCGGGGGAAAATCTGGTATAGTGTGTTTTAAACGCTCATCAATTCCAATGGTGGACGAAATTAAAAAATTAATCCTGTTACAAGGTGCAGAAAAATTCAGGGTATCTGAAAATACCATTTTTATTGGATTATCAGAATTTATGTAGCTGTAAGTAGTTGACACATTTTCTCCGTAGGTTAACATTGAGGTGAGCGAATCCAATAGGGTTAGTGCACTGCAGCGTTAAGTCGGAGGTTACCGCGGTGAAATTTTTATTGCCACATTTCACGCATCGGTACGAGTATCCGTACTTCAACCAAAATTTTAATTGGGGAGATATGTAATGTAATTATGTTTCTACTGAAGTGTATATATGTAATTTTTTTCTTTTACGACTGTGAAATTGTTTCTTTATTATAATACCGAGCTGTGTCAAATCATTATGTTACTAGTTGAGATACGAGTTGCACCCCACATCCATTCGACCTATTTTATTTACAACCCGCAGGGTCTTAACAAGAATACAGAAATAAATTGCGGGAGAGATAACAGGGGTAAATCATCTTTAAACAGTTCCGAAGTTATATTTCTGAGTATGAAAATTTTAAATTGTTATCACAAGTAATTTATGAGGAGCATCGCATCATAACCGTGTAGATTTATTTTGTTTAGAATTTTTATTTCATGTTTATGATATCGTAAATCAGTATTGGAAATTTTCGATGTGTGTCGGTCTGAAAAGGCCTTATCAGCCGTGTATTCCGGAAGTATATCTCATAAACTAAAACAGATCCACGGATAACTGTTTTGAAATGTTTGATTCACGTTATGTGAAGAATCACATAAAAGTTCTATTTATTGTACAGTAGATGAATGGAGGGGAATTCGAAGAATTTATGCTGTTGTCAGTTCTAATTTATTATATACACGACATACCAGATTAAAATGTGGAGACAGTGTGGTGAAAAATATCTGTAGCCAACAAACTACAACCCAAACAAATACGCCTAAGTGCCGGTGCACACTTGCGGCAAAAGTACTCGGGACGCTGCGTTATTTTCAATCTGCGTGGAACGCTGTTCCAGTGTACACTTTCGCGGTGATAGGCGTCAGCGGCAGTCTCTCGTTTGCCACCAACCGAGATGGATCGTAAGCGCGCCCAATTATTTAAGAAAAAGGTTGTTTTTTCTTACTTAGTCTACAAGCATGTTAATCGTGAAAATAGAATTAGAAAAAGGAAGCACTGGATCCATCCATACAACAGCAAGAGGCAGGCCCTGATTTTCCATTAGGTCCGAGCCTAGGGGCCCCCGAATGTTGGGGGGCCCCCAAAATTTTTATTTTAGAAGAAAAGAAAGAAAAAATTCCCAATTCAAATTTTTTTTAATAGCAATTTTTTTAATACATCCTTTGAAATTTGATTGATTGGTTCATTATATGTATAGTTATATGTATAGTTCATCATACGTATGTTGTAGTATATATAGGGAATTAATAAGTTTTTCTGATTGCATTGTATTGGTGTTTTAATGATGAAGTTAATATGTTGTATTACTTTTTGTTATTTGATAATATTCTAGGCTTCTACGCTTCAAATAGCCTATTCTTGGTAAAATGGTACTTTCACAATGATTCATGATTATTTTTTTTGGGTGTCAATTTTGAAAATTTTACGCCCATATCAGTGTTAGGGGGCCCCCATCCCGAGTTGTGCCTACAGTCCAGAATTTTCTAAGCCGGGCCCTGGCGAGAGGTACTTGAAGGGAGCGTTTAATGTATGCTTGATGGATCTCAGGGAAGATGGTGAAAAGTTTTTTAATTATTTTCGGACGACTCACTTAAAATAAACTTTAATACTTGACCATCTAAAAGTTGTGTTATCTAATGTACTTTTTTAAATAAAAGTTGTAAAAAATTATACTTATTGGTTGTATTTTTTTCATTCTCCGTTTTTTGGCTTAAGTTTTCAATAATGGTTTCACAAATATTTTCCCAAGCAGACTGTTTCTTTATTCGGTCTTTATAGTCCTCATGACTAACATTCCAAATTATCGGGCGGGATTTTACTTCGTCGATGAAAAGTTCGACTTCCACATTTTCATCAGACATCGTGTAAAGAGACTTCACAGGCTCGATAGGAGATAAAACGCTGCGGCAGATGTGCATTGCCCAGTAGACCAATGAGTACTACCAGCTATCGGGTTACAGGAATGTGCCGCGCGTTCCACAGGAACCTGCGGCGACCTGGGAGTGGCGCCGGCGGCAGATGGACGCCGGCGGCACGTGTGAATCCTAACAGCAGTTGCTCTGTATTTCTCCTTATCGGATTCAAAATAACGCAGCGTCCCGAGTAGTTTTGCCGCAAGTGTGCACCGGCACTAAACAAACCAATAAGCCACGTATTCTTTGTTAACTAGCCGCTGCGCGACCAGCATGGCCGCTTTTAGTTTTATATTTTATTTTGCAAAACAACTCAACTGACAGTAACATATGCAAGGAATGTTACCATTACCTGTCATCATAAATATACGTTGTTAAGGGGTATTCTCTATAAGGCTGATTCTAAAACATCGTGATTAAAAAATGTGAATTTCCATTTCTTCAGAACAGAGTTAAAGATAAGACTGAGAAACTCAACACCAAAAAATTACATCCCTCTCTGTATGTACTATTTTCTAAATTAAGATATCTACACTTTATCATTACATCAAATAAGAAATTGTTGGAGAAAATTTTTTTACTTAAAAAATGGAGTAAAAATTCAGCAAGTACTAAAATAATGTGGATTACATGACTCTCTATATGTACTATTGTTCACAGTTCATATATCTACACTTCCCCATATGTTTAAGATTCCATATCTGTGTTCCAATCTCGCCAAGATGATTTCGCGCCAATCCTAGCGGCGCGGCTCGTTCTTATCCACTCGGGAGAGCCGCCTCTATGAGCTACATCACAAGGGCTGCCATGGTAGTAAGCCGGCTGGTTCAGAAGGGTCAAATGTCAGCACACGGATTTTTTCTGCTGTATAGGTGAATTTTTTTCGCACTTCCGAGTTTTTGCACGTGTTCTTGGTAATTTGTATGATTTTCTAATTTGATTCTCTTTAGTTTGTATATTTTACTTGAGTAATATAGCATATTTATACATTTATATATATCGTATAAATATATTAATATTAAATTCAAATAGATTAAATTAGATTGTTAAATTTGAATTTATTTTTAACTTTATTTGAAGTGATTAGGTTTGTCAATTGAATATTATTTTAGAAAATTATTTTTGCTTTAAAAAAAAATAATTAAAAAAAAATAATAAATAAATTCTAAGTGTAGTTGTAGGTGGGTCAATGATAGACAAAAATATGGAAACATTTCCGAGACGTACCCGAGACCATAACTGCATAAAAATTTTTCAGCTTTTTTTTACTAGAACGACGTTTTTCAATAATAAACGTCGATTTTATATTAAATCATTGCCGGATAATTTACACGTAAGTTTTATTTATTAGTACATTTCTTTATACTCTTATTTTATTGAAAAAGGTAAATAAATAAGCTGTGTTGCATGTTATCGGCGATAAGCGACGAGTATCGCTAAGGGCAGGGATTAAAAACCAGTCCTACCCACTTGCCATACAGAGGGCTGGGGTAAACAAAAACGGCGCCAAGGTTGAATTGATAAATTTGGCTTGGCGCGCTTGGAACACAGATATGGAAGCTGTTCTCATTTATACTCTATTTCACGCCTTTCTCTTAATGAATTATTTCTTCGCTTTCTTACTTGAGACTGTTCCCAATTTTTACTTGATCGTACAGCTCGCTTTCGAGCATTCCTGAATTCAGTGCGTAAATCCATGTTGTCCCACGGTTGCAAATTGCGGACGGCCACTAATGCTTACATCTGGTAGTTGCAGCCGTTGCCATTCGGCGTGTAGAAATATTGTCGATTTTGGTGGCGCATACCTACGCGCTTTTTATATATATATAGATTCCTGTAATCTATATATATAAAACGCGTAGGTATGCGGCACAAAAATCGACGATATTTCTACAATCCGAATGGCAATGGCTGCAACTACCGGATGTAAACATTAGCGGCTGTCCGCGTGTGACTCGACGATAGCACGTAATTTGGTACAATTTAATTGCTGTATTTTACTCATGAATAATTTTAATTTATACACGAAATAATTTTAATTTATTCATTTAATATGATTAAGTGGAGATATCTGAATTGCGAACAATAATACATACAGAGAGAAATGTAATCTATACTATATTTTAGTATTTGCTGAATTTTCACTCCATTTTATAAGTGAAAATTCTCCCCAACAATTTCTTAAATGATGTAATGATAAAGTGTAGATATCTTAGTTTTGAAAAATAGTACATACAGTGAGAGATATAATTTTTAAAATCATTGGTGTTGGGTTTCTCAGACTTATCTTTAACTTTGTTCTGAAGTAATGGAAATTCACATTTTTTAATCATGATGTTTTAGAATCAGCCTTATAGTGAATTTATCAATGGTTATAAATTTTTTGTCTGAGTTTTCACTACCCCTTAACAACGTATATTTATGATGACAGGTAATGGTAACATTCGTTACATATGTTACTTTCAATTGAGTTGTTTTGCAAAAGAAAATATAAATCTAAAAGCGACCATGCTGGTCGCGCATCGGCTAGTAATATATATTTTATTAGATTTATAAACTTTTTAATCTGATGGTAACCGAGCTTTTTCAATGGATGTTAATTTCTGGAATTTCTCGGAACATCAAACTGAATAATTAATTATTAAATTATTTTGAATTGTGGACAAAATGAATATAAAGAGGGGAGAAATATTCATATTACTTATCCATTATTGATCGGGCCGATAGCAGCAGTTATATGCTGATCCGTGCAAACCGAAAGACATCAAATTTCTGCGCGTCCTTTTGATCTACCAGATCAAAAGAATAAGGATAGCTAAGGAACCTCGTGCCCTAATTACAATAAATTTAAAATGCTCAGTAATTTGATTAATCCAGAACATAATTATGCCATCTTAGTTTATAGATATCTCATTTCCTAGCACAAAAAGACTTTTATATATTGCTATTGATTTCACTTGATAAATACGAAGAAAGCGTCATGGCACAGTGTTAATATATCATTCAAATTCCTTTCTCCTCTCTTTGCAGGTGCCCGGTGCAGATAGTGAGATGCGAAAAGGAAGTGTTTCAATGTGGTCATTCCCGAGAGAACCCTTTAGAAACAGAACATGAATGCAATACATGTCAGACGTGTAGTTTTTGTCTAAGTAAAAAAGTTCCAGTGTACATATTCCCCCTCTTACTGAAGAAATTTTTAAATCTAATTTATGTGAATGAACATTTTCAAAGTTGGCCGTCTTAAATATGCATCATTCGTACCACATTATTGATAGTCCTCTCTGTAGCGATACGGAAAAACCTTTCACCTGCACTGTATGTGAGAAAATGTTTTCTGAACAGTGCCATTTAAAAAGACATCTCCGTACTCATACAGGACAGAAAACTTTCGCTTGCACTGTATGTGAGAAAAGATTTTCTCAACAGGGTAATTTAGAAAGACATCTCTACGCCCACACGGGAGAGAAACCTTTCACCTGCATTGCATGTAAGAAAAGTTTTTCTAGACAAGATCTTTTAGAAAGACATGTCCGCGGCCACACGGGAGAGAAACCTTTCGCATGCACTCTATGTGCGAAAGCATTTTCTCAACAGGGTCATTTAATAAGACATCTCCGCATCCACACAGGAGAGAAACCTTTCACCTGCACTGTATGTGCGAAAACATTTTCTCAACAGGGTAGTTTAAAAAGACATCTCCTCACCCACACGGGAGAGAAACCTTTCGACTGCACCGTATGTGGTAAAATGTTTTCTGTACGGGCTGATTTTAAAAGACATCTGCGTACACACACAGGAGAGAAACCTATCGCCTGCACTATATGTGAGAAAAAGTTTTCTGAGCAGGGTAATTTAAAAACACATCTCCGCACCCACACGGGAGAGAAACCTTTCGACTGCACTGTATGTGGGAAAAAGTTTTCTAAACAGGATCATTTAATAAGACATCTCCGTATCCACACTGGAGAGAAACCTTTCACCTGCAGTATGTGAGAAAAGATTTTCTGAACAGGGTCATTTAAAAAGATATCTTCGCACTCACACGGAAGAGCCACGGGAAACCTTTCGACTGCCCTGTATGTGGGAAAAAGTTTTCTGAACCGTATAATTTAAAAAGATATCTGCACCCACATGGGAGAGAAACCTTTCGCATGCAGTGTATGCGGAAAAGATTTTCTTTTCGGTGGAGTTTATAACGCATCTTATCCACGGAGGAAAGATTTTTGGTGTGCACTATATGTGAGAAAAATTTTCTGAAATCGATCGTTTAATAAAACGTTCGTACCCGCACAGAATAGAAATCTTTCGTCCTCACTGTGGGAGAGAAAATATTTTCTTTCCAGTGCTTTTAAAACACATCTGTTCACCCATACAAAAGAGAATCATTTTGATTGCACTCTGTGATAAAAGATTTTCTGCAGGATATGAGACATATGTTTATGGCTTGAGAAGAGATGAAAAATGTAGCTCTGTACCCATTCAGGGATGAAACCAACTCTATTATCGTATGAAACAAGATTCTTAGCAAAGAGGCAAAGAAATATTTTTGTCTCACCGTTTGTAAAATGTTCACCGTTTAAAAATATATCAATACAATATCGGTCTTGACGTACGACCCTTGATGGGATACTTGACCCACCTGATGGATGTAAACGAACCTACCATTATACCTGTTTACCCTCCATTATATATAAATAAATATTTTGAGGCTTCTTCTCGAGACAATAAATTTTTACTTTTGTCTGTCTTTTAATTATTTAAAATTAATTAAGCTTTTGTTATTTTACTGGAATTTTTAGTGCGGCCAAAGTAATATGTAATAAACAATGTGATCATGTGTTATATTTTTAAGTTGTTACTTAAAATAACTGTCCTTTGGCTCTGGGCCATTATTACCTTCCTAATTGCTAGCCGCAATAGTAGACGTAAACATTTTATTAATTACTAATATTGCCGTAATTTAACTGCATTCAAATTCAGCTACTCACTTTAGCTGAGTAACAAATACCAAGGCTGATTACAGCCGAGACCGTATAGGTTTTAGAAGTACAACAACCTGCATAACTGGAGATACAAACACATCCCCCCCCAGTAGGCTCTCCTAAAGTAAAACAATTACACAAATAAAACTTAATTCGTTTTATAGGTATACCATTCATTTTATTTAAATTTTCATTAAGCAAACATCTTTTCTGTTTTACACCTCATTCTAACATATCTGCTTAGACAGCCACAATTTCCCATACAGGGGAATTAATTAACATTATTTAAATATCTTTTATACAGGTAATCAATATACTCATGCATTTCACTTATTAAATAAATTTCATCACAGTAATACCTTTCAGGTGGCTGGTGAATTTACCTCTACACTTTTAAGAAAATAATCTTTTTTTTATTTTCAGCGTTAAAATTAAGTGAGCTCGATTTAAAATTACTAAACTAGAATAAAAAAAATTACGAACCTACGGAGGTCTAAAAAAGAAAGAGAGGGAAAATTGAAATAAAGGGAGTAGGAAAAGAAAAGATAATGGGCATGCCCGGCACATGTTGATTAGGACTCAAGGCATAGAAGCCCCAGTGGGTTACGGCTCTGCGGGAACGACATCTCGCGAAACTACCTTCGAGGGACGCAGCAAGGAGAACTCCGGAGAGTGGTCAGCCGGTGGAAGTCTGCAAATCGAAAAAAAAAATGCGTTCGAAACCTCCCTCGCGAGGAAAGTTCTCTCCTCTGGTTGGCGCATGCGCGCTGGCACGCGAGAGACAGAAAAGAGTCCTTAACGGCGCCTTGACCTGACGTTCTCAAAAACAACCCACAACATCAACCTTTGCACTTTTCTATAGGGTGACAGTTGAAATATTTTTATTTGCTCATGGTTTAACGCTGGGCCCCTTGGTGTGTACGAAGAGAGCCTTTTGTGTGGTCAGGTCAGAGCCGTGCGCTGAACGGCGTCGTGTACCCCTCCGCGGACATTTTCGCAGCTGGGCCTATGCAAGCGTTGGAAAACTCGTTAAAATTCCGATGAGCTGCAAACTCAATTCGTAGTGCTTTCCCCCACATCCTGGGAAACATTGCTATGTGCTCAACTTAAAGAAATGGCAAGAAAGGGGGTATAGAGTTACTTCAGACTATGAGATACAGAAAGCAATTTTGGGAATAGAAGATTTTTAAGGCCAGACAAAGGGGTAATTTCACAAACTAAATTCTCTTATTTAATTACAATCCACCAGCCAATACACACTCAGCCACCTTACTGAATTTTAATTGTACATATCTCTATATTTTATATCTCTATATATTTTTTTTTCATTTTGCTTACACATTTAGCTATTTAAATGATTATATTGGGGTATAACCTGAGGCTTACATATACACGTTTTTTACCTCACTCCTGGAGCACAACACATCAGCTTTCACTCAGTGCCACCGGTAATCGAAGAGGAAACCTTTGGAAGTGACGTTTCCTCTTATAAGACGAAGTCTGATTAGTATTTAAAGCAAGTCTTTGTGAATTTGTTTGTGTAGCAATTAGCTGGGCAGCTAACATGCGATGAATAGTGTGTCTTCATAAAATTAAATTTAATCTTGTCATACGCCAAAATATGAGTTATCTAAAATTCATAAGAATGTGGAGTCATTGCTGGATAATGTCAAAAGTTAAAGACTGATTTTTTGCTCTACCTATAAAACTAAGAGAACCTTATCTTGCAGATGGGGAATATTACACACCAGAAGAATTTTAAAAATCTCTATAAAATTTGAAACATGTAATGAAACTAGTCATAGATATCCTACAATTCGCAGTATAGCCCATGGAGCATCAGTAAATGTTCTGATTATAAATACCATCTGGTTAAGAGAAATAGTACATCTACATAATTCAAAGCATGGAATCAGAATTACTAGGGAGTTACAGTGGAATCGAAATTAAATCTTGATATTGTAGAATGTGTGAATAAGACCTGTCTTTTAAAAAATAAGTTAGCAATTATTTCCTGTACGCCATCGGAGTGAGGCGGCCATCTTGAAGACTTCTGGAGAACAAAACTAAGAAACCCCATGGAGATTAACGGCCTCTGTTTCGCGGATACTTTTGCTCGAAACCTATCCATACTTAACGAAATTCCTACTATGTAAACCTTAGTTTATTTAAAATCTGCGATTTTTGATAAAAAATTACGCCGTTTTAAATAAGAAAAACAATATTCAGTTTCGAATGGCACTTTGCCAAACGCTGCTTATCAGGCGATAAGCGTATTAAAATAGCAAATTATGATAACCCTTGTACCCCAGTCAAAATAGACCCGATTTTGACGAATGGCTAAAAAAAATATGAAAGTTTTGAAATTTGGTAGAGATGTTTGTTTAGGCATGCTAATGAACATACTAAAAGTCCCCACCGATCAGACTTGAGCTTTCGCCGCCATCTTGGAAAATGTGTACACTTTTTTGGTTTTTTGGAAATATCTTTAAAAATATTGATTTTTATAAAAAATAATTAAATACGAAAATTAAAGAGCATTAAATTATGAACAAAAATCATTCATAACATTTTTCTATATGTCTAACAGGAATAAAGATAATTGACTTTGAAAAGAGCGCACTATCATACCTGGGACGCGCAAGCGCGGTTCCCCATCGCGGTGGGGGGAAATACCCGCGCATGTGCATACCATAATTAGCCAAATTAGTTTTACACCAAATGGGAAGGGTTTTTGTATTTTTCCAAATAACTAGGGAAATATTAACTTTACGTCAAAAAAGTTTATTTCAAAAATTAAAAAACATTAAATTATGTACAAAAACGATTTTATAAATGTTTGTCGTGAACCTAACAGGAACGAAGATATTCACTATAAAATGCGCGTTGATAATGGAGGTAGCTTCTACAAAAATCAATGCACAAAAAATATATATTATATTTTTTTATAAGTCTAACACGAACAAAGATAATTGACTTTGGAAAGAGCGCACTATCACACCAGGGACGCGCATGCGTGGGTGCCCATCGCGATGGCTGGAAGACACGCGCATGTGCATACCGTAAGGCGCCAAATCGGTCTTACCCTAGTATTTTCCTAGCCAGTTAATAGTTAGTCACCGTTCCGTGTGCGTCTGTGAACAATGGCTGATACGGAACTATGTTTTATATGTAAAAAATTAATGTCAAATGATGATTTCGTGAATGTAGGAGAAAAGGGATCGACGCTTTAAAGAGAGCTAGTGTCCAAAGAAAAGACAATAAGCATGAACAGTTGGAACATTTAAAATCTGTTTCGGTTCATTTGTTGTGTCGGAGAAATTACACCAGACCAGGAAGTATAAAAGTTGATTTAAAAAGAAATGCAGAAATCGCGTCAACATCCCTAAGTGAAGAGCGCGCGGTAAGTTTACGGTCTTACCTTAGTTCGATTTTCGAACAAGATGTCTCTTTTGTAAGATCAGTGATAGACGAAGAATTCAAAGCAAGACAAAAGAAAAACCAACTGACAGGCGAAGAACTATATACGAAGTTAGGAGTCTCGAAATGAAAAACAAAGTTCTTGAAGCTGCAGAGAATAGACATGACCAGTGGGGAGAGGAAGTTCAGTGTCGTATAATAAGCGTGGCTGATTTAGTTGCAGCTGATGCGATTTATCACCAAGATTGCTTCATGACTTTTTTTCTACACACTGCACCAATCAGAAAGAGAGGGCGGCCTGAGTCGGATTACGTCTCAGCAGCTCTAGACGAAATATCCTTCTTCCTTGATAATAATGACGACTGTCAATTCTCACTACCCGAACTCAAATCTCAAATTGCAGGGCTAGTTCCAGACGACATCACTTACAAGTTGAAACAAAAATACGGGGATGGCATTATTTTTGCTTCAAACTCCAAAACAGTTACTGTCATATGTTTACGTAATACTGGAATGAAAGTCTTATCAGACTCTTGGTACGACAAAAGGATACGAAATGATCGCGAGGAGCGTCTACGAATAGTACAAACTGCTTCAGCCATAATAAAAGAAGATATCCAGACACCAGTTTATGACACTCATTGCTACTCTCCAAGTGATAACTTTTTCAGAGATGTAAACAAGGGCATTCCAGAAAGCCTAAAATCTTTTTTGGAGCACTTGATTATTAAAAAAAGACTGCTAAGGCGGAAAAAAAGTCACTTCAATAGCTCACGTCATTATATCAGCGCTAAGGCCACGATCATTTATGTCTCCTCTGCTCAATGGTCTTGCTTTATTTTTGAACAAAAAGTTATGTTCCAAGAATTTAATAACAATGCTCTCGAATTTGGGATTTTGTTCTTCTTACTATGAAGCCCAAACACTTGAGATGTCAGCCATAAATCATCCGCAACCCCAAATGCGCGAGGGATCATTCTGCCAATTCGTATTTGACAATGCAGATTTCAGTGTGTCGACAATCGATGGCCTGAATATGTTTCATAGCATGGGGGGGGGGGAATTGCTTGTTTTACTCCAGTGTCAACAGTGGAACCCGGGACGAAGATAAAAAAATTAACCGAACATCCGCATCCCCCGTAGGCAAAATGGGAATCATTCCTCTGGAAACGTTTGAAAATTTTCGAGGGCCTGGGTTAAAAACAATTACTATCGAAGATTTGAATGTCTTAAATCCTTTAGCGGAAGATTTACCACTGCCTAAGACATCTGATATCTCCTGGATGTGTGCTAAGTGGTTAGGTCTTCCACAGATAACTGAATGGAAAGGATTTTTCCATTGTATAACCAGAAACCAGCCTTGTGAAAAGACCAAAGTAATATCCCTTCCTTTTGTTAATTCACCACCAAGCATGTATGACACCATTTTCACTGTGCTGAAATATGTTGCCCAGCAGTGTGTTAAAATGCACCAAAAGTTTTGCATACTCACGTTTGACCAACCACTGTATATTAAAGCTCGAGAGATAGTCGCAGCAACATCCAATCCATTATTATCAAGTTGTATTGTGAGGCTTGGTGGATTCCATGTTTTAGTGTCATTCTTAGGCTGCATTGGATACATAATGGCTGGAAGTGGGTTAAAAAAATACTCACTTTGATTTATGCACCTACGTCAGTAGAAAAAATGTTGCCTGGCCATGCATACACTAGGGCCGTCCGAGCTCATTTATTGACCCAAACAGCTTTAACAAAAATAATTTTTAGCGGCATGGACATATCGGATTTGGAATGTAAAAATCTCCGTGAGTTGTTTCGAGATTTTGCTACTGAACCACCATCGCAAGAAACCTTAAACGCACTCACTTAAATACGAGCCATCGAAATTAAAATGAGGAAAACTTTGGAGCACCTGAAAAAGAAAGGCCCAACTGCCTGTGGGGCTGGAAGCGTCAAGAGAAAATTCTTGTGTCCATCACAACTATGGATGCAGTAGCTCCCGATTCAGTTTTAAATATGGTGTTTTGGAACTGTAAGACTGACTGTGGAGTAAGATGCGGATGTCGGAAAGCAGGCATCAACTGCACAACGGCCTGCAATAATTGCAATGGGGTATGTCAGAATGGCATCAGCCCTGTTGATGATGACGATCGAATGAAAGAAGTTGATGAATGGGCCGATGTTAGCGGATCCATAGACGATCTATACATGCCTGACGAAGGGGAGAATATCGTACTGAAAAAAGCACTGAAATCCTGAAGTAGGTAAGCTTGAACAATTATTCGCAATGGAAATCTGATAGTGAATACCCCCAAGTTTACTACATTCATGTATAAAATTAATAATGATTAATTATCTACATAGCCAAAAACATTAAAGTCTATTTTCTTGTGTTTAAAGAATGCCGAAATGTGGGAGATATTAGAAATTCAAAGAAGAGCGCCTACAACGAGACTTTGAAGCTACCTCCATTATCAACGCGCATTTTATAGTCAATATCTTCGTTCCTGTTAGGTTCACGACAAAAATTTATAAAATCGTTTTTGTACATAATTTAGTGATTTTTAATTTTTGAAATAAACTTTTTTTTACATAAAGTTAATATTTCCCTAGTTATTCGGAGAAATACAAAAAACATTCCCATTTAGTGTAAAACTAATTTGGCTAATTATGGTATGCACATGCGCGGGTATTTCCCCCCACCGCGATGGGGAACCGCGCTTGCGCGTCCCAGGTGTGATAGTGCGCTCTTTTCAAAGTCAATTATCTTTATTCCTGTTAGACATATAGAAAAATATTATGAATGATTTTTGTTCATAATTTAATGCTCTTTAATTTTCGCATTTAATTTTTTATATATAAAATCAATATTTTTAAAGATATTTCCAAAAAACCAAAAAAGTGTACACATTTTCCAAGATGGCGGCGAAAGCTCAAGTCTGATCGGTGGGGACTTTTAGTATGTTCATTAGCATGCCTAAACAAACATCTCCACCAATTTTCAAAACTTTCATATTTTTTTTTAGCCATAAAACCTATTTTGACTGGGCTATTGTACGATAACTAGGGATACGTAATTTTCGCATAAAAATATCGAAATTTCGCAAAGAAAAAAATACAATACATAAAATTTCGCATTTATTCTCAAAAAAGAAATATAAATTCAAAATTTTCGTATTTATTAAAAAAAAAATTACAATTTTACTTACTTGGATCGAGGTACGTATCAAAATTCTTAGTTAAAAGCTAACATTGTAGTAGTCTCCACATTATGTTCTTTAAGTCTTTGCCTTCTGTCAATAATTACTATGTTGTACATACTAAAATACCACAGCATCTACGCTGTTAACGGGACTATAGAAGCTTTGTATAGCTGCCTTTGCAAAGTTAAGGTAGCAGCATTTCGTTGCAATTAAAATCTGTATAACATCAACAGGAGTATTTTGGTTGATTACTGTAAGTAGCTGAAATACCCTTGACTTTAGCGCTCAAGAGACGTTCTAAAATCCACTGAATTATTCCACAAAACTTGATGGTTGATTTTTGCTGTTAAATTTTTAGGTTCTATTCCGGTACGGACAAACTGTCCGGCCGAAATCCGGAGCAAATCCGGAGTGAGATTTCTCAGTTAAAGACCGCAGATGGTCTTAGTTAAGCAATTATGTTAATAAATTATTACTATTATTACCTAAATTCGCCTAGAAAGTCGTTTATCAGCGAATTCTGCCGATCAGTAGTAAAAAAAAAAAAAAAAAAAATTCGCATTTATTCGCTCATATTGGCAAATTTCGCATTTATTCGCACCTATTTCTTAAATACGAAATTTACGTATCCCTAACGATAACCTAAATCAGAAATGCCAAATTATTTTGGGATTGTTTAGATTAATTCATATCCGGTGTCTGTTAGCAGTGTGCAATGACGAACACTTTCGATATTTGTTCTTTTTTCAGCTCAAATTAAAATTTAATAAAAGGAGGGCAACATGCTCTGAAGTCTTCCCACTTACAGTAGTTTTATTACGATCCGTCTGGGATTATACGTGCATGTGTTCATGCACCAATCTATATATATACACTGCTGGCCACTGTAAATGCAACACCCTGAAGGAAACATGCAAATAACACGAAATTTACAACATGCATTAGCGGAGGTGAGATATGCAAATGATTAGAATTTCAGCGCAGACGCACATCACTAATAGCGCTATTTAAGGCTTGGAGATTTCGACGATTTCAAGTTCGGCAATTGTGTTTTTCTTGTGGTTTTTTTCAAAAAAACGATCAATTGTGCCTCGTCGAAAACAGCGATCATCTTTTGATCAAGTATCCCAGTTCGACAGAGGAAGGATAGTGGCCTACCGAGATTGTGGATTATCTTTCAGGGAAATCGGTAGTCGTGTTGGACGAAACCAAACAACTGTAATGCGGATATGTGATCGTTGGATGCAGGAGGGTACGACGGACCGGCGTGTTCGATCGCATCCACCTCAGCGCACCACTTCACGTGATGACAGGCAAATTGTGCGCATGGCAGTGACGGATCGCTCAGTCACATCACGAACCATAGCACAGCACATGCAGTCTGTAACGCATCATCCAGTGTCTGCGCGTACCATTCGACGCCGTTTACAGCAGAGTGGTCTGTCCGCAAGACATCCATTGTTTTGTGTACCCTTGACGCAGAACCACAGACGTCTCCGCCGCCAATGGTGCTATGACAGAAGGATGTGGACGCAGAATGGAATGAAATTGTCTTTACTGACGAGTCACGCTTCTGTCTGCAACACCACGATGGTCGCATTCGAGTCTGGAGACACCGTGAAGAGAGGATGCAGAACAGCTGCGTTATGCAGCGCCACACTGGTCCTACACCGGGTATTATGGTATGGGGCGGTATTGGATATCACTCTCGCACACCCCTAGTACCCATTGCCGGTACTTTAAACAGCCAGCGCTACATCTCCGAGGTGTTGGAGCCAGTTGTCCTTCCTTACCTTCAGGGCTTGCCCACAGCCATATTTCAACAGGATAATACGCGACCACACGTGGCACGCATTGTCCAACGGTTCTTCGTCAATCGCCAGATTGAATTGCTTCCCTGGCCGCCTCGCTCTCCGGATCTTTCGCCGATAGAAGACATGTGGTCCATGGTTGCTCTACGATTGACCCAGATTCCACCCCCAGCTGCCACAGCAGATCAACTTTGGCAACGTGTGGAAGCTGCTTGGTCTGCTGTACCCCAAGAACTCATCCAAAGTCTCTTTGAATCAATGCCGAGGCGTGTGGCAGCAGTGATCTCCAACAATGGCAGCTACTCTGGCTACTGATTTTGGCAGGAACCACACTTCACAGAATTCTATAAATTTAATCATTTGATACTTGGTCAACATGTTATCTACAAAATAAATTTTGTTGTGATATCTCTTGTCTTTCTTGGTGTTGCAATTTGGGTGGCCAGCAGTGTATATAAATGATTGTTTGTTTGTTTGTTCGTATTTTGTGCGCTGCCGTACCGTTCATCCGATTTCGATGAAACTTGGTCAACTTATTGCTTGAACTTGCGCGAAGGTTATAGACTATTTTCATTCCGCTACAACGTTCCATTCCCGAATTATGTTAGAACAAGTTTTCGCGGTATCAACGGATATTGAAAATCGCCAAAAAAATCGCCAATTTCCCAGCATAGGATATGGGACTTCTCCCCGGATATTTTTGTTCAAAGCCATTGTGACATTTCATTGTTGCCAATTAAATTATAACATTTTCGTAAAAATAAATAGACATGAATTAAAAACGTGATTTATTCATATATTGGCGCATGCAAGAAGGAATTTGATATATTATTTTCATGTACGTGGCAACGCCGGAATATTTCTTTTTAAAAATGAAAATATAAGGATGGAAAGTCATTGATTTTCAATGAATGTGTTATCTATCCATTTCATGAATTGAAACTATCCCAAGCTACCTGTTCAAACTCAAATATACTGAAGGAAATATACTTATCTCAAATATACTAGAAACACGTGCGTTTAGCCTTGACGCGATGATTTATATAACTGAAATGACATTGAAACGTAGCAGATGATTCAGTTTTGATAAAGAATTACAATCATGTAATACGCGTATATTATAATTAAGAAAGTCTGAAGTAGCATTGAAACGCAGCACACGATTTAGTTTTGAGAAAGAATTCCGAGCATGAAAAACGTGTATATACTTTTTCTATAATAATTATCAGATTTGCTGTGTTTTAATATTGAATGTGATTTCAATCCATTCAAACATTATTGATTATTTTTCTATAATAATAAATCCATTCAAACGTTATTGACTAGCTGTAAATTAATGCTTTAAAATGCCCAAAAAGAGGAGAGCAACTTTTAATCCTGCAGAAGTAAGGGGAAAATGTCAAAAATTGTTGAGAAATGAGCAATGTGATGAAAAAAAAAAACAGATGAGCACGAAGCCAACATAATTCGAAATGCAGTTAGACGCACACAAGAATCTGAAGAAAAAACATTCCCAAGAGCTCGAAGGTAACAGAATTCGAATTGTAGTTATCCGAAGCAGTGAGACTGATGAAGAAACTTTTAACGCGTCGAACATACGATTGTCTTCGAGCTTCAACATCGAAAGGAGAGGAAAGCGATGAACAACGGCAGCACCGACAACAAGCTAATGCTATTTGCTACCGCAAAAGAATTTTAGCGAAAACTTTAGAACATCATAACATGAGGCTAATCATTGAAAAAAAATAACAGAAACTGAATCCCGAGCGAAGCCGGGTAATACATCTAGTGAAAAATAAAACTTACGAGTGTTGTGTTTAAATTTGTTCTGATTCTTTCCTCAAATTTCTGGTTCTTTTTTCTCAAATTTTGTTTTGCCTTTTTAAAATCTTACGTGCTCTTCTAGAAATCAGTAAGTATTTTGGGATATATATAAATTTGGCAAATTTTGATTAGAAATATTCTTAGTTCCTCCACTTACGATAACTTCCGAAGAACTTTAATGAAGGTTTTCGAAATCAGTAAATAATCGTCATTTAATTAAGTGCGAAATGTGAAGTTTGTATACTATAGGTTATAATTAAAATATATTAAAATACTTTATTGAATAAAATGAAATTGTTTTCACTTTTTTTGCAAGTCTCTCATACCTAGCTAGCTGATGTTACACTTTTTAAATACATAAAATTATATCTCTTTATAAGTGTTAAGTTTTGCTGGCTGATGAATTTTTGAAAAAAAAAATAGATTCAATAATCCTGTAGATCAGGGGCGTCAAACTCAAAGGTTAACTTCGGCCAAACAAACAAGGTTTAACTATAAGTGGGCCGCGAAAAAATCAATATTGATAGAATCGTAGTTTTATTTACCTAATTACAGTATATTCAACATAAATATACGCATTTTGTTTAATAATAGCAAAATAAGAGTATAATTAAAAAAATATTTATCGAATTCTTCCTATCTTATAATTCTGCGACGGTTGTTTTATTATATATTATTGTGTGCCAATATATTGGCCGGGCCGCAAAAATGTTCGTCGCGGGCCGCAGTTCCGTAACTGACTGACAGACAACGCACAGACCAAACCGCTGGATCTAAAGGGCTGAAATTTTGCATGGCGATTCTTCTTATAGTGTAGGGGTGCACTAAGGGAGATTTTTGAAAAATTCTTCTTAGATTTTTTAAAATTAAATTTTTAAGCTGTTTTTGTGATATTCTTTAAAGTTTGCATTTAAAATAATAATCCGAGGGTTAAAAAATTTATATCACGAGAAAGATCATAAAAATTCCTTTAAAATGAAATCTTTTTCAAATCTTTACCTCCATTTTCTGATTTTTGGTGAATTTTCAAAGATTCATTATTAGAATTTAATTTATTAAATGCTGATTACGTGGTTTCTTTTCTTTTAATTTTGCGTCACGTGCATAACAACGAAATAGACAAAAAAAAATTTTTTTTCTTACTAATCCGGCAGACGATTGGACATTATCAAAAAAAATATTAACATACAGTAAAAGAAATGTTCCTCAAACTGTACTATATTATTTAGTATGTTCTATTAGATTTTATTTGAATATTTTCTTCTACATTATTTTGTCTATAAAAATATCCGTTACGATTTTTTTATAAATATATGTTTTCGTTTTTTTTACATCAATTGCATACATTGATCGTTGTATTTATTGTAAATATACAGTTGGCTCTCTGTTTAACGATTTTCAAGGGACCGTGAAAAATCGTCGTGAAGTAGAGATCGTCCTTAATCAGAATTTGTGAAAATATGACATTTCCCATAACGTCGGAGGGACCGGGACTGGGAAATATCGTCTTTAAATAGAGATCGTCGTTAAGTAGAGCATCATTAAACAGAGAGCCAACTGTATTTATATATATTTTTGGCATTAATTGCATACATTGGCCGTTGTATTTAATTTGAATGTACTCCGTAGCGAAGTGCAAGTTTTCAGCCAGTCTCTTTATAAAACTCAAGATATAAATGTATTGTTTAAATTATTTTTGTCTTTGCTATCATGAAAATTCTTCGATTCTAAAATTTTAGTATTACTTCAGTTTAATACTAGATAATTTCATGTAGGATATTTTGTCAATAAAACACACTCATTATACAGTCAGTAACTTATTTTGTTTTTACGCTTAGATACTATTTCCTGTGGTAGTTAAATGGGGTTATAAATTGTTAATGATAAAATTTCATCCATGAACTCACTCTAACCCCAATACAGAAAGATTAAAAGGAGGTAATAGAAAGAAACTGAGTGAAAAGTTGTATGGAGTTTACAAACCAAACTGTTTCTAACCTAGTAAACATGCCTCATACTTATGCTCATCTAATTAAGAAACCATTTGGTCAAATTTGATGAAAAATTTATATAAAAAAAAACTTGCAGCAGATGCAAAATATTCAAACTAAGATAAATCATTCTAAATTCAGATTTAAATATTAAAATAATTACAAGATAGAAAGAACTTTTTATATACCATGTTTTTAAATTTTTCTGTTGAATCATATAAACTTGACATTTCTATGTATTAATATATACTTTTTAAAAATCTTTTTGATTAATTATCCCATCAACTTGAAGAAAATGAAGTTAATTAGAAGTTAACTTGCGTTTAACTTTTCATTACCGTCCCGGCCGACAGATGGCTGCACCAGTCGACTAAACAAAATTAACTGAAATTGAATCCAATTCTGCTTAAAGATGGCTAAAAGTATTAAAATAATGCATTGTCATCGTGTTCTGAGGTATTCTAAAAGTTTCAAATGTCTAGCTAGTCGGGAAGTTAGTTAAAATTCGATTGCAAGATTTGTACGGGACAAACACACAAACAAGAAAGCGAGTTAATAAAAACATGGTAATAAAAATGCTTGTCCTGTGAAGGATGCAGCTGGCGCTCATTAAAGCACTTCCGTAAAGAATTTGCTGCTTTAAGAAAATCGAGAAGCTCATCTCGAAACCGAAACTCGTTTCATTTTCGAAATCGTAAGAACATTGCCTGTTCGCATATTAACTACCTATACTCGAGTTCAAGCAATGGGGAAATTTCAAGCCCGCTGATTCGTTGGTTTCTCCCCGTCATATATGACATCACTTAGCGCAACTTCCAAAGACTTCACAAGGCGCCATCTTTTCCCCTGAAACTGATTCATTCATTACAATCAGGGCCGGATTTAGATGAAAAGAGGCCCTAGGCTAATTCACTTATGAGGCCCTTTCATCTTTCTTTTTAAATTTGTAAATTACATGAGAGATAATAAAATACATCATTACTGTGAAATATATCAATATATTAAATGAAACATGTTGTTATTGGTACTAACCTCGCGGTACTAAGCCCCGCGTCACAAGTGACGTGTCTTCGTAATGAGATTCAAAAAAGTTGTAGTCGGAACAGACCCAGTGAGCCGAAAGCGTTGATCTTAACCAATACATTTTTATGTTTGTTTATTAGTCATATGCGTAGAATTTCTCCTTATTTTCGGTCCAGTGTTTTAGTGTTCACTGTTTTTAGAATAGTGTAATTTTAATCTTGCTAACAATTTGAATGTAGGCCCCTTTTGATCTTGAGGCCGTAGGCTGAAGCCTAGTTAGCCTATAGGGAAATCCGGCCATGATTACAATAGTAGTATAAAAATGACAGTTCCGCAACAGGATTAAGGGGAGGAGCTTAAAGTGGGCGGAGCTAACTGAGTGACGTGGACCAATCAGAGTGCAGCTGGCCACCTGGCGGTCGATTTGGACCAATCAGGAGAGGGCAGCGCTGCTATCGCCCCCTAGCGGAAAAGAGTGGAACCTTGTAGTTCAGCAGAATCTTGGAGGGAGTAGGTGCTCTGCGGAGCGCCACCTATCGGTTAAACAGGGAACTAAATTTCGTACAAGGATTGGAGGTCAGGGCATATTTTTTTCAGTGCTGCCATCTGCTGGTTAAATAGGGAACTACATTTTTGGGGACTTAGAAATTTTTTAATATAAGGTTACGAGTATATTTTTTGCAACTTTACATAAGTATAACCACTAATGAATAGAATTAAGTATAGAAAATAAATCACTTACCCACTAGTAGTAAACTTTGTTAAAAATAATTATAAAAACCTGAAAAAAAAATAATTTTTTAAAGGATTGTTCCCACCACCACCCGACATGACACGAGCATATCGCAACAATCCAAATTATTAAATCTAAAAGAGAAGATATTAAATTAACGCTGAAATAAAAATGTTAATTAACAACATGAGCATACTGCAATAGTCTGCATTATTAAACTGTAAGAGAAGATATTAAATTTATGCTGAAATAAAAATTTTAATTGTTGACATGAGCATACTGCAATAGTCTGCATTATTATATCTAAAAAGAGAAGGCATTAAATTTGCGCTGCGCATATATATAAACTTAAGGGTACCCTTTGAAAAGAATAATAAAACATATGCAAAAAAATAAAATTTAAATTTTTAAGTTGTTTCCCACCACGACCCGTTGTTATACAACACAACATTGTTATATAACAACGCAACAACTTGAAGAACTATGCACAGTTTTATATAGAAATATTTTTTTTCTTTTTTTTCTTTCTTGAAGAAATTAGATTTTAACGTTAAATAATTTATATGGCCATATATTATTAAAAAATTAATGATAAAGATTATTTTAGAATATTTTTCTTGAGAGGCGACTTATATGAAAAAAAGTTCTTTTTAAGATGTCTTGCAGGCACTTGAGTACAATTCATAGGAAATTTTTAATGATATAAAGACGACAAAAGAAGACTTGTAGACATTTTCTTGAAAGAAGACTTGAGATTATTTTGTTATCTTATAATATTATTCTTGAATTTTCTTGAGAGGTAACTTATATGAAAAAAGTTCTTTTTAAGATGACTTGTAAGCACTTGAGTATAGTTCATAGGAAATCTTTAATGATATAAAGACGACAAAAGAAGACTTGTAAGCATTTTCTAGATATATTCATCTTCCTATTAGAAAACAAAATGTTCTTTAATGATATGAAGACGACAAAAGAAGACTTGTAGGCATTTTCTTGAAAGAAGACTTGAGATTATTTTGCACAGCATATATTAGTATTATTATTATTCTTGAATTTTCTTGAGAGGCACTTTTTAATTAACAACCCCACATTGGAAGAAGAAGAAGCATATATTAAATGGATGTTACCTCCATAAAAGATAATTATATTAAAAAAAAAAGACTTGAAGATTTGTTATTTTCACTTGGAGATCTTCAAGTCTTTTTTTTTTAATATAATTATCTTTTATGGAGGTAACATCCATTTAATATATGCTTCTTCTTCTTCCAATGTGGGGTTGTTAATTAAAAAGTGCCTCTCAAGAAAATTCAAGAATAATAATAATACTAATATATGCTGTGCAAAATAATCTCAAGTCTTCTTTCAAGAAAATGCCTACAAGTCTTCTTTTGTCGTCTTCATATCATTAAAGAACATTTTGTTTTCTAATAGGAAGATGAATATATCTCCAAGTGAAAATAACAAATTGTCAAGTCTTTTTTTAATATAATTATCTTTTATGAAGGTAACATCCATTTAATATATGCTTCTTCTTCTTCCAATGTGGGGTTGTTAATTAAAAAGTGCCTCTCAAGAAAATTCAAGAATAATAATAATACTAATATATGCTGTGCAAAATAATCTCAAGTCTTCTTTCAAGAAAATGCTTACAAGTCTTCTTTTGTCGTCTTTATATCATTAAAGATTTCCTATGAACTATACTCAAGTGCTTACAAGTCATCTTAAAAAGAACTTTTTTCATATAAGTTACCTCTCAAGAAAATTCAAGAATAATATTATATGCTGTGCAAAATAATCTCAAGTCTTCTTTCAAGAAAATGTCTACAAGTCTTCTTTTGTCGTCTTTATATCATTAAAAATTTCCTATGAATTGTACTCAAGTGCCTGCAAGACATCTTAAAAAGAACTTTTTTTCATATAAGTCGCCTCTCAAGAAAAATATTCTAAAATAATCTTTATCATTAATTTTTTAATAATATATGGCCATATAAATTATTTAACGTTAAAATCTAATTTCTTCAAGAAAGAAAAAAAAGAAAAAAAATATTTCTATATAAAACTGTGCACAGTTCTTCAAGTTGTTGCGTTGTTATATAACAATGTTGTGTTGTATAACAACGGGTCGTGGTGGGAAACAACTTAAAAATTTAAATTTTATTTTTTTTGCATATGTTTTATTATTCTTTTCAAAGGGTACCCTTAAGTTTATATATATGCGCAGCGCAAATTTAATGCCTTCTCTTTTTAGATATAATAATGCAGACTATTGCAGTATGCTCATGTCAACAATTAAAATTTTTATTTCAGCATAAATTTAATATCTTCTCTTACAGTTTAATAATGCAGACTATTGCAGTATGCTCATGTTGTTAATTAACATTTTTATTTCAGCGTTAATTTAATATCTTCTCTTTTAGATTTAATAATTTGGATTGTTGCGATATGCTCGTGTCATGTCGGATGGTGGTGGGAACAATCCTTTAAAAAATTATTTTTTTTTCAGGTTTTTATAATTATTTTTAACAAAGTTTACTACTAGTGGGTAAGTGATTTATTTTCTATACTTAATTCTATTCATTAGTGGTTATACTTATGTAAAGTTGCAAAAAATATACTCGTAACCTTATATTAAAAAATTTCTAAGTCCCCAAAAATGTAGTTCCCTATTTAACCAGCAGATGGCAGCACTGAAAAAAATATGCCCTGACCTCCAATCCTTGTACGAAATTTAGTTCCCTGTTTAACCGATAGGTGGCGCTCCGCAGAGCACCTACTCCCTCCAAGATTCTGCTGAACTACAAGGTTCCACTCTTTTCCGCTAGGGGGCGATAGCAGCGCTGCCCTCTCCTGATTGGTCCAAATCGACCGCCAGGTGGCCAGCTGCACTCTGATTGGTCCACGTCACTCAGTTAGCTCCGCCCACTTTAAGCTCCTCCCCTTAATCCTGTTGCGGAACTGTCATTTTTATACTACTTACAATATACTATTTAGATTCCAAATTTTAGTGCGTATGTGAATTAATCGTGAGTAATTGTATTTTTTTGCTCAAATGTCCGTTTTTTCGGAAGATAAACTTCCATCCTCATTTTGTAATGAGGTGGAAGGTGAGGACTCCTTTGTCATATTTAAATTTTTTTTAGAATTTAAATTTTTATAATAATGTCATAGTATATGCTACAAATATTGGGAGAGCTTTTTTTAAATATGTTTCTGAATTTTTGTAAAAAAAAAAAAAAAAAAAATATTTTACTCATTATATGGTAATTTTTGAAAAAAAAAATTCTGCTTTTTCATGTTTATCTATTTGTAAAAAAAAAAAAAATTAAGCATTTATCCAAAAAAAACTCTCCCTGCGTTCCTGAAACATTGAATCAAGATTAAAAAAATATAAAAAGTATAACTGCAAGTGCATATTTCTCAATGCCTTAGTTCTTCAAAGTCAGGCAAAATTGAAAAAACAGGATTTTGAGAAAAATGTATTTAAAGTATAAAACACAACAGAAATTAAAGAAAAATAACTTTTGTAACAAACTTTTTTTTAGTAATTTATTATGTTTGAAGGTTCTTATGATAGCAAGAACATATTAAATTAAACGTAGAAAAAAAATTATAGGCAGTTCCATATGTGAAGGAAATTAGACGATTTGCTAGAATTCATATAAAAAAGCTTCCTAATTTTATTTAAAACAACTGAAAAATATATTTTGCCATTTCTTTTATCTTAATACACACCAGAACCATAGGTAACAACCTTCTTATATATATATATTATATATGTGTGTGTGTGTTTCTCAAACACACTTTTAGAGAGAGGGAGAGAGAAATAAACATCGTCTCATTTTAAATTTAAACTCATTTAGTATTATGTCTACGATTATATAATTTCAGGCCATGAAAACAAATACGCCGGGCTTTTTTTTTTGGGGGGGGGGAATTGCCCCTACTGCCCCCCCCCCTTGGAGCCGCCATTGCCTGGCAGTAATTAATGCTTTGTGATTGTACAAAAGGTCAATGTTTGCAAAAGATGTCAGCAATAAAAATATATCGAAGCTTGCTGAATTTCGACAAGAAATAGCAGAAACTCTGTCAAATGGGTCAGACTATCACCTCTAAACAAGGGAGACCTGCAACATTAAATGAAAATTACATTGCAAAGGGAACAAAAGGCCCAACAGCTTATATTCCACCTATTGTAGTATGGCAAGATGAATTAGAACACATGTCTGTTTGGAATGATACGCGTACTTGGTGCAAATTGATCCCGACTTATTTTATTTTTTAAGTTTTTAGTTATGGTCTCATTTTTTAGATATAAGGCACCAATAACCTGATGTATGTATGCATTGCAAAAATTCAACTTAATGCACAGCAATTCATATATGCACCAAACACAATTTTTCGATAAAAGCAGTAAAAAAATCAAAGGATTTTTAAAATATTTTTTTAATATTGTCTAGGCCCAAATATGTGTGAGAAAAAATATACATAGATGTAAAAGAAAAAATCGTGCAGTGTATGGTTAAGTTTATATAAAAAAATAATAGTCAGAGGTAAAAAATGTATTCTTGCAAAATAATACACACATATACCCATACAAATTTATATCTTTCAATGCAAGTTCTTGTAAAATAAATCCTTCCCCCAAAAAATGTTACATATTTCAGAAAAAATTCAAAGCTACCATTATATTCTTTTTAATTTTTTAAAGGTTTTTTTTCTTCAAAGGTTTCTTTAACTTGTTTTAAAAAGTTCAATCTTAGAAGTTTTCTTTTAAATAATAAGTGTATTTTTCATAATAAAAATATACTTTTGGGACTCGACTTAGAATTTCATATTCGAGTTCTTAATATACGAATATGAAACGACTCTTAATCACGATTAATTCAGTTTCAGGGGAAAAGATGGCGCCACGTGAAGTCTTTGGAAGTTGCGCTAAGTGATGTCATAGATGATGGGGAGAAACCAACGAATCAGTGGGCTTAAAATTTCCCCATTGCTTGAACTCGAGTATAGGTAGTTAATATGCTGCCTATGCTGCCTGTTCTTACGATTCACTATTACAGATCTTCTTCTACTCTACTATTAGAGCCTACCTTTTCTAGTATTAGAGATTCAAGAATTTGTTTTTATCACAAAATATTTAAATCCAACGAAAGAAAGTGTATTCAGCCCTGTAACTATCAGGAAAATGCCAACGGGCAAGAGTAACGGTGACTTTTGTCTTGCCGCCAACAAATTTTCGCCTATTTATCCGTGATAGAAAAACATCTTTTCTCATCGATACAGGAAGTGATTGCCCAATTATTCCTGCTACTAAAAATGAAAAGAAGCTTACGCCGATTCAGACTTTTACAGTTGCTAATAATTCTTCAATTAAGGTTTTGGGGAAGAAATTTTTAACCTTGGATTTTGGTGTTCGACGAAAGTTCGTATTTCCAATTTACATTTTTGATGTTTCGAAAGCAATAGTAGGCGCTGATTTTCTTTACTATTTTAATTTGAAACCTGACGTTACAAATCGTCGTTTAAATTATATAAATTCTAAGATAAATTGTCATGTTATTTTTAAACATTCAGAAATTGTTTCTGTTAAAACTGCTTATGGTGATAATTTTTATATTAAATTGTTAAAGGAATTTCCTCAAATAAGGAAGCCTATTTGCTCAGGCCAATTTATTTAACATAATGTTGACCATCATATCGAAACTTTTGGCTCATCAATTATTCGCTCAAAATGTTTCACAGAGGAGGAAATGCGAATTTGACGAAATTTTTCCCTATTCAAATTGCGGAAAATGGCAACAATTTTAGAATTTTTATAGGGTTTTATGAAACAATAGTAAAACCTATTTACTTCCATTTTTAATACTTCCAGTTTTAATACTTCCATTTTTATTGACCAGCATATAGCTATCTACGTCTACATCTTTTCTAGACTTCATCTGGTCATTATTCGAAACATTTTTGCATCTGTCAAGTGTTGAAAAAATTAGTTGCATGTGATTTTCCACTAGAAGAGGTCATTAGTGTAGTCGTCATAATACTTTCAAGGAAGGGCCGGCTTCCCATTGAACCTATTAGGGCCCGATTTAGAAAATTCTTGACTATAGGCACAACTTAGGATGGGGGCCCCCTAACACTGATGTGGGCGTAACATTTCCAAAATTGACACACACACAAAAAATAATCATGAATCATTGTGAAAGTACCCTTTACCAGGAATTGGCTATTTGAAGCGTAACAGCCTAGAAACTATTATTTATGTGTATGAAATTTTTTAAATTAGAATAAAATCGATATACAATGTTAAATTCATACAAAACTTATAGATACAACTAATTGAGTAATTAAATTTTCCACATAAATGATGAACTGGCACCAAACTTGGTGAGTTTTTACAGCTTGGTTCCACGAACAGCAATCTACAGTTTAGCTATTGGTTTTTCATATCATTCTTCTATCAGAGAGCTTTTTATTTATAATTACATTTAAAATATTTTTTTAAAGTTATTTGTGTCTGTATTCATTCAGTGTTAAAATTTTTCCTTGTTTCTACATGACAAGATTTGACAAACAACTTTCATTCTCTTCTTTCCTTACAACAAAGATAATGGCAATAGCATTAAATGCAATACTCCTAAATATTCATCATTTTAGGTACATCATTCATTTTAATATGCTTATTTAAAGTTTTAAATAAATGTATTTCAAAGAAGATGATTAATAGTAATAATTGCTATTTCAAATTGAAATTCTTTTTAAAGAAAAAATAAATTATTTAACACCTTAAAACTCTACACTATTATTAGTATATTATATATAAAAATGTTTAATTTTCTCTGCACCATGTATTCTAAAGATTTCTTTGTTAGAAACATTTCAAGATTTACAAAATTTCTATTAACTGATATTTCCGACTACCTTGATATGATATTTTAAAATTTTTTAGTGTGAAAATTGTACTAGGGTTAGTTTAGAACTAGATTTACATTATCTGCTCTCTTACCTGCATATTTTTTATACTGAATAGATATTTTGTATTGTCAAAATTTATAACTACATCCTTGCTGTTTATTTCTGGGATAATTTTTAAATATGTATAGTTTTGATTCCTAAGATTAATGTTAGTCATAATGATGATTTTTGTTTTAGTATTTATATTTCCTACCCCCCCCCCCATCTTCTAGGGATAAAAAATATTTTTGAATGGAAAGTAACTGCAGTTAAAGTGTCAAAGTTGTATAATTATGCTGTGCTGGAATATGCATGAAATGAATTATATTTCATGATGGGTAAAAGTTGAAACAAGCATTTGAGGATTATATTTAGCCATTTATGTGAAAGATAACTGTGCCCAAAACAAGAAAATTAACGGTGGTTAAGTTTTCATTTTGCATAAGGGAAGCATGCATGAACATTCTGTACAAGTTCTTTTATGAAAACTGTTTGAAAATTTTTCTGAATAGAAGTCAATCATAAGTTTACATATAACTTTGTTTTAAACATAATTTATAGAATCCTGATAAATAAAAAATTTGAAGATTTTATGTGAATTCTACATTTTAATATTTAAAAATTTGGAAATTTCTAATTTAACTTTCTACTGGAAAATTTGACATCCGAGTTCTTGTTATTCGGCCTTTGATCAGGGCCAGCCTTAGACCTTGTGGGGCCAAATTGCAGAAATTGCAGTGGGGTCCTTGAAAATTCTGATATACATTAAATGATAAACATTCAATGTAAAGCATAACAGACAAAAATTAGGAACGTAGTCATATTTCCTTTTTTATGTACATTTATAAGAAAAGAAAAACTAAAAAGTAGCTAGACTACATATATTTTATTTACAGAACAAAATTATTGAGAGTGAAATTTTGCTAGATTTTATCAACAAGATCAATTATAAATTAAAGAAATTTTAATTTCCTTGTTTCTACATGCTCTGTAGACACTATTGAAAGACAGTTGAGTCATTTTTGTGATATTGTTGACCTCAGGTATGTTTTGATTAATTTTAATCTTGAAAAGCTTCTTTTTCCCAATGCTTCAGTTTCATGAATTGTTGAAATTAATCCTTAAATATATAAAAGGATTTGAGAAGCCACTAGCTGTCATTTGTAGCAATTTTAGAATTTTTATAGTGTTTTTTTTTAAACAATAGGTTTTAATACTTCCATTTTTATTGACCAGCATATAGCTATCTACGTCTACATCTTTTCTAGACTTCATCTGGTCATTATTCGAAACATTTTTGCATCTGTCAAGATAATTTCTAGTACTGATGCATGTTCCTGATGTTGATTCTATGGATTTGTCTCGAAATAACTTGTCTAGTTTTATACCGTATTTGTTAAAATCAATGCACCTGAAACATTTCTTTCCTGTTACCAGTGGCGTAGCAAGCATAACTGGCTCCCGGCGCACGATACCATTTTCGCGCACCCCTCCCCCCGAAAAACATATAGTAATATAATGTATAGAATTCGTTGAGGACCGTTTGGCTCCCGGGGCATGATAGACCTCCTTGCCCCCCCCCCCCCCTTCGCTACGCCACTGCCTGTTACTTATTTGTTCATCTGCATACTGGTAATTTAATATCCTTTTTCATTTTTGTAAATGCGTTTCTTGAAATTCTGGAGTGATTTCTTAATCAGTCACAAGCTTTGTGGCTCCGACTAAAACTTGTCCAAACTTGACTAAAGCTCCAAAATCAGGTGGCTATATTTTGTCAGGCATTCTAGAATGTTTCTAAATTATCACAGTACTTCCTTTCAGCCATTTTAAATTTTTCTTCATGTGGGGCTTTGTACTAGCATGGGGCCCAATTGCTTCCTATAACTCCAATCGTATTTAAGCAATCCCTGCCTGTCATATTTATTTCTGTAGATATTTTCTATCCTTTTATGCATAGTATTCCTAAGGTGGTTGTTATGATTATTCGCATCATATCAATTCTGTGGTGTAGTGTGAGAACTTTGGTTTCGCAGACTTTTTTAACATTTTATGAAGAGAACATTGACTAGTTGCCAAAATTTGGTTGTTCGATGTAGACAGGTAAATCTACTTAAAGAAGAAAAATTGTGGGTATTTTGCATCTTTCACATTGCATGTTATCTCATTGAGTCATCATTTGGTAAGTCAAGTTTCAGTAGGCATTTAGCTCTATTAAACCCTTCAATTATTTAAAGGAGTTTTCCAGAAACTTTCAAAATTTGTATGCCTCTTTTCATAACAGGATCTCTGTGGTAGATCTTCTATTTTCAGCTTCTGGTTTTAATTGCTCTTAACTTGCCACAAAAATAAGCAACAAATTTATAGCCTGAAAAAACTTTAGTAACAGACCTTTAGTTACCCGACAGACTAGAATCCAAACAAATATGCCTAAACAAACCCATAAGCCAAACATTCTTTATTTCCTGAAATAATTTTATATATTTTTTTACATTTATAAACTTTTTAATCTGATGGCAACCGATCTTTTTCATCAGATGTTCATCTCAGGAATTTCTCGTAGCCTTAAACTAAATAATTAACGATGAAATTATTTTTAATTATGGATAACTAAAATGAATATGAAGGGAAAGAAATATTAATATTGCTTATACGTTATTGATCGGGCCGATATCCGTATTGTGGAAATCCCTTTAAACGGAAACATATCAAATCTCTGTGTGTCCTTATGATCTACCAGGACAAAACAATAAAAATGCCTTAGGAACCTCGTGCCCTAATTAGAATAAATTTAAAATGCTATCCAGAACGTAATTTATAACATCTTAGTTTATAGATATCATTTCCTAGCACAAACAAACTTTTATATACACCCATGCCTCGTTTTACGGCGTAGATACGTTTCAGAAAAGTTGGCCGTAAAGCGAAAAGCCGTATAACGAATCAATTATTTTGATACAAACCCATACAAATTTCATTGGATCTGTTGCAATTTTTTATAAAATAATATAGCTTTTAGTTCATAAAGCATTTTATTATTTTTATTTAGTATAAAAAACTTACATAAGAATTAAAGTACAAAAGTATGTAATAACAAACCGAAATTAAAAAAAATTATAAAAATTAAAAGAGCAAACGAAATCATATGGAGATATGTATACATATAATAAAAAACATAATATAAAGTGTTTAAAAACTGTATTAATCTGATGACGAACATTAACATGAAGAATCACTAAGCTATAATATGCTGCCATCATCATTTTCCGCTGTTGTGGATTGACCCAGTTTAAAATACTGGTCCAACGGTATCTGCTTCGCCTTTCTTTCTGCTTATTTTTGTAGTGTTTTGTAACAGGTAATGGCTGAGTTTAAACCTCGAGACAGTTTAGCGCTGCGTTCTTCGTCCGGATTATTTTGAAGAAGATTGTTCATTCCCTGCTGAAATGAAGAGCTTTCAAAAATTAAATTACATTTTAAGAGAAACTAAAATCTTCGAAAGCTTGCTTCATTACATTTTGTGGTAAAGGTCGGGAACGTCTTTAATGCCGACGTAATTATAGGGCAAAGCGTTTGTCGGCAACATTAGCCAATTTACGAAAATTTTATGAGCCTAGCGTATGTGGGGTCTGTGATTCCAGACGCAGATAAGCGGTGGATGGCACCACTTGTGACAGTATTCAAAAATGACTCTTGTGGGTGATTGATAGCGGGGTTCGGTGGTAGACCACGAGGGTTAGCGGTTTGTCTTGCGGGTGGTCATCAGCTGTTTGTGATGTTACGTAAGAGGGGTGTCTTTGGATAAGAAACAATATAGCGAATGAGAGGAATTTAAGTGTAGAGACTCAGCAAATCAAAATTCTGGATGTCGTCGGAATCTTCTGGATGTCGTGAAGAAGTAGAAGAATACGGGAGTTGAGACACGAACTGCACACTTTAGTCGTCCCCGTAAACTCACCGAACGGGATCGGCGTGTCCTGAAGCGTGAGTTTCGTAAGAACCGCAAGAAACCACTCCAAATCATCAACAGTTAGTTTCAACAGTCAGCAGGGTTTACCGTGCACCTCAATACTTTGCGAAAAGAACTGCACTCCCTCAATATCCACCGATGTGTTGCCGCACACAAACCAAACATTACTCCTTCCAACAAAGCCGGCAGACGTCGGAACTGGACTGTGGACCACTGGAAAACTGTTTTATGGAGCGACGAGTCACGCTACACACTCTTCTGGTTGGATGGGCGTGGTTGAGTTTGGCGAATGCCAGGTGAAAGTCTGTTACCTAATTGCATCATTTCAACTCTCAAATTCGGCAGTGATGGTGTATTTGCTTGGGGGTGTTTTTCGTGGTATGACCTGGGACCTTTGCATGCTGTTCCTGGTAAATTGAACGCCGACGCCTACATGAATATTTTAGACAATCAGGTTCTTAATGCGCTCTGGCTATTTTATGGAATTGACGAATGTTACTTCCAGACGACAACGCTCCATGTCATGGTGCAGCCTCTGTCAAGCAGTGGTATAAAGATATGGATGTAAAACGTCTTCTCTGGCCTGCTCAGAGTCCCGACTTAAACCCCATAGAACATTTTGTAGGACGAATTAGAGCGACGCTTACGTACTAGGAAATCACGTCCGAAATCTACAGCTGAGCTGGCGACATTCTTACAGCAGATCCTGTTCGCGGACGCCAGATGTTGAATTCCTCTAGGAAATTAAGGATATCCTTTTTGGAATTCTAAACACACGAAATGCTATACTGAAAGTTCCATATTTAGTTTACTCAAACGCATCACAATTGCAGATGTATGACATAAAACTAAAATCAAAAGAATACGCCGTAAAAAACTAGTTTGTGTTAACACCACAGCCTTTTTCTTTATTCTGAAAAAAAATTGTTTAGAAAAAAACGCTGCCAGATTCCGAATAGCAAGTTAGGGCCTGTTCACATAGGAGTCCATTGAGTTGCGTTAAGGAAAAGATGACGTTGAGACGAAAATAAGCCAATTATAGGCCTCCAAATGATTAGAAATGAAATTTTTAACGACTATGATTGGTTTATTTTCGTCTCAACGTCATCTTTTCCTTAACGTAACTCAACGGACTCCTATGTGAACAGGCCCTTATACTCAGTAACAGTTTTACAGTATCAGGTTATAACAGTTTTACAATATCACGTGACATATAAACGTTTTGGAAACAAAAATGTGAAATATAAAGTAGAAACAGTCATCTCCTAACAGGGTGAATGAAGGCTTTATACAGTAACACAGTAAGGCCATGTTCACATAGAATACGTTAGCTTTAGCGTTACTCGTATTGACATATTTTAAACCAATGACAGACCTTAACAATTTCGTGGTTAATCGTTTGTAGGTTTGCAAGTGGCTAAATATATTTCAATACAAGTAACACTGACGCTGACGGATTTTACGTGAACTGGCCCACACAACTTGGTTTTAATCGATAGGCTGCTGGTACGAGTTAAAAAATAATTTGACGGAACTTTTGGCTTTCTTAGATTTTAGAATTAAGTCCTCGATCTGGAAGCGCCAATCACCCCCCCCCCCCTCTCCCGCTAGGGATTATGAATTGCTTTTGACTTGAGTCTGGTAGCAGATAACAGTATTAAATCACAGGTAACTGCTTCCATTTTGCCAGTCACTAATCCTTCTTTAAAATCATTAGTGGCAACAGCGCGTTGTTTACGCTGCTTATTGCTATGAGTTCTCCGTACCCTTTTGGCTGTAGCATAAGTCTCACAAATCTTCAACTCAATTCAATTCAATTCAATTCTTCGTACCCTTATTTAAATAAATGTAATAAGGCTAGAAACATTCGCACCATTTAAAAAGCGACCAAGGACTGATCTTGATACTAGATAAATAAACAGCTATAAAAGTAAGTTTTATTTACTGGTATTTTTCTGTGTATTGTATGACTGAACTGTTTTATTAAGATGTTGAAAATGATAAATATGATTTCTACATTTTACGCTATATTTTTGTGAGTGAAGCAGAATGCTAACATAATACGTAAATTACCAAACTGTTAAATAAGTGCATGTTCAGGCATGGTATGTAGTTTTCAGTAAATCAATAGATTATTACATATAGGTCGATGTTGCCGTGATATAAAAATGTACACTCCATAATTTTTAAGAGATTGCTAATAGTTGCCAATCTGATAATTTTATTTTCAATTATTATCCTAAATTTATAAGTTTATTATACAAGTCAGACATGATGTTGGTGGTTAAGAGTTATACAAATGATTTTGAACTGTTAACCTTTTTCCTTACAGGGTGGGATAGCATGTATCCCAAGAATACGGGCCCAAGTAGGAATATATATATATACACATGTACATATATATATATGAATATATATATATATATATAATTATACACACAAACATTTATACATATTTATGAAATTTCCCCATAATGGGCCCTGTAGGCTTAAGGTTAATAATCACGGTATAAGATAAAATATACGGGGAAGAATTCCATATCCTATGCCGTTCGGCTTAAAGGTGTCAAACTCCTCCAAGTGGAGTTCTCCTAATGAGAAATTTTAAAAAATAACATTTAACACTGTTTTAAAACTTTTAACCTGACATGCAACAACTTCCATATTTGTAGAAATTCCTGTGAATATTGAAATGTTTAATCATTATAGCAATTTTTTTTCTATTAAAAGACATTCAGATGGAACTTAATACATGTTTTTTATGATTAATTTTAATATTTTTAACATGCAGGAATTTTTTTTTCTGTTGTGATGGGTGTGACATTGTGCAAATTTACAATTTCGAGAAGCAATTTTTTAAAGAAAATAATTATCAGTACAGATAGTAAACTTGACAATAGTTAATATATATTTACATTTTATTGGAAACAAAACTTATAAGTACATACAGTTGATTTAAAACTTATAATGGCCTCTACTTGTCACAAGGGTGGGTGGAGCAACTTTTTTTATTTATTACAGACATTTTTTCAGTAGAGATATCTTCTTTTTCTGGCCAAATCCAGTGGGGTCCGCTGGGCTGCATATATTTCAGACTAACTTCTTTTTTGGAGTTTATGTCTAAAACAGTAGCATAATAAAATCTACTCTTGCAGTACTTTTTGCTACTGCCTGCAGTGGTAAGTGACACTAGAACATAGTCTCCTATAACAACATCAAGTGTTTGCACAATATGAGTGGGAGAAGAATATACTATCTGAGTAGCAGTGACGACTACTGTTAACCTTTATTGTCGTGATCTCCGACAAATCATTATCATGTAGAAGGAATTATTATTGTAGAATCAACTCTTATTTCATGAGGTTTATTAACATATTAAAATCTCGATTAGATAAGTCATTTACAAAGTTTCGTTTTTACGAACGTAAAATACACCATGGGAGTAGGGCTCATTCCTTCCAAGTCCGATGAGCTCTGCGTCTCCCGTAAGCGTGTTGACCCTTTCAACAGTCCAAATCTATTCTCCTCGTTCGTTACTCGCGTCTGTCTTTTATGCCTCCTTCTCCCCTTCTCGAACGACAATCGGCCTTTTTTATCCGCGATACGCAGACCACCTATTGTGGGTTTCATTGTCCACCGTTCCTACCTTAGATGACGTGCGCCGCTGTGTTTCCTTAATTATTCTAAATGAGCTGACTACCTCCTATTGTCAAGGGTTTCCAAAGGTGTATGGCTCTCGACACCTGTTTGCGCTTCTTTTGATGCTTATTGAAGACGCTATTACACACGTTCATCAATTCCACTTAGGAATGGGAGACGAGAGTCTGACATACGCCCCTTCCTTTAGAAGTGAAAACAGTCCCTTGAGACGTTTTCACGTTTGAACAACAGTCCCTGTTGATCAGAGGATAATGAAGCACACCCATGGGGTAATAACTGTGCTTTTTAACTTGTGACGGGGCGCTTTGTAGCTACAACAATAACACATTTTTACAAGTAAATGATTCCATGTTTTCATCTGCATATGAGATAGCCACAACATTTACAGGTAACAAAAATTACTTTTCACACTTAGCCTTGACACAAAATTAATATTATAATTCTTGCTCATTTCTTTACTTTAAATCAAACACCAACAAATTATTTGAATACAAATCACTTATCTTTAAAGCAAGAATTTCTAAGATAATTACGCTTTTGATTCTTTTTTTTTTTCAAACTCTTTAGGAATTTCCTGGCTTCATCTTAACCAGTTAAACTTACATATTTTAATGAAACTTCCCCAAATCTCTAGGGAATACTTAACATTAATTTAGTTCTTCACTTAAAAAAAAATATAAACCAAGTGTTCATACAACAAACAACAACAAAAAAATAAATATCACATAACTTATACACTTAAATTCATCATACCATTATATTTACAAATTTAATCCGTTTTTCTTAGGATTCAACATTAGTTATCAATGCAATTACCAAAATACACATTTAATTAAATTTTCAATGAATTCTTCGAGAGCAACTTAAATCAATTTTAGAACATTTATAAAATACACAATTACATGAGTTTCCCGGAATTCTTTGGGAATTACTTAAATTTGTGATTCTCTCTGCGATATTTACGGGACCCTAAATAAATACGAATGGGTTTTTTGTTTCATTATTTCACCATCTCTCATTGACTGAATTGAATGATTGTTGTTCAATTTTGATTTTGTGAATTTGTGATCTAGTGTCGGTACAAAATCACCATTTTCAACTGAAGTATTTTCTCCCATAGTTTGTGTCTGTTTCCTACCCGTATCGTTGGAGCTTCCCTGGGCATTTAATTCTTCGTTTCGTGTTTCCCTTTGATTATTTCCATTCTCATTATTAATTTCCTCTAACCCTTTATTCCTTAACATATCAATTTGATCTTTCCTCTCTTTTTCCGTTGAAACTCCAATTTCTCGTACCTCATCCAAATTCTCATTGAGACTTAATTCCCCATCCAAAATTTTATCCATTTCTCTCACCTCATCTAAATTCTCACTGAGACTTAATTCCCCATCCAAAATTTTATCAATTTCTCTCACCTCATCTAAATTCTCACTGAGACTTAATTCCCCATCCAAAATTTTATCCATTTCTCTCACCTCATCTAAATTCTCACTGAGACTTAATTCATTACCTCCTCCCTCATAGTACATCTCCTCATCTTTCGTCTGACTTCCCATCTCAAACATATTAAGGGGAATAATCATCTCCTCCTCTGTCTCATCTAAATTCTCATTAGGACATAATTCACTACCTCCTCCCTTATAGTTCATCTCCTCACCTGTGTCTCTTGCGCTTTCAAATCTATTCGGGGGACTAGCCATCTCCTCCTCTGTATCCCTTACAATTTCGAACATATTAGGAGGAATAATCAACTCCTCATCTAATATCTGATCTATACTGTTACTCAAATGCCTTTGGGAACATGCTACCCCTTCAAGGACCTCCTTTCCTTGAGTAATTACATCCCTCACTTCTCTTTCCTGTTTGGTTTCAATTTTATTCTCAGGTTGAATAATTTCGCCTCTGTTAAATTCCATCTCAAATTTATCTCCCCTCTGATCCCCTCTATTTCTGAGATTTTGAACTCTTTTGGGGCACTGATATTTCAAATGGTCTTTACTATTACAGACAAAACATCTTTTATCCTCCTTTTTCCGGTCAATTTTGGCACATACCTTATCTGTGTTAACTAGTGGTTCAAGAATAACCCTTTTTTCCTCTTTCAACCCTCCTTCGAAATTATTATTAACCCTTCCAATACTTTCTCTGACCCTAAAACTTGAAAGTCTTTTACCTGCCCTCATCCTCAATTCTTCAACTTCTAATTCTTTCAATTTTAACATTATTTCTCTTTGTTTCTCTTCACTTTTTTCTCGTTCTAATCTCTCATTAATTATGGCAAATAACCGTTCCTTAGCGGACTCTTCCTGATATTTCTCACTTCCTAATATCATTTCCTTAAGATCAGTGTATGTCCTGTTCTCCGAAGACAAATCCCTGTTAACTCTGTAGCTAACAAAATTAAATCGGCTTTCCGCCCCTTCCCTATGAATGCCATTTTTAGCTTATACCACTTAATCACAAATGCAGCAAACAAGTACAAACTCCCTTTTACAACTATAACAAAATTTAACCAACTATACTTATCTTGAACTATTTACCTCCACAATTATGATAATTCTAAGAGCATTTAACTACTACAATTATAAATCACTTCCACTAATAACTAGTACGAACACTTGTACGCATTTCCCGTTATACGAAATAACACTTTTTCACTTTTAAATTATTATTCCATTTACCAAAATTCAATAACTCAACAAATTACTTCCATCATTATACACATGAATCAACACTTCAAAATTTATCAAAAATATTTAGATTCCTTCAACTAATTACTACCGCTATCTCATACACAGGGAGAAAAGATAGAATCACTTACCCCTTTTTCACCTTGATGAAAAACTGTCACTCTAATCTTTCTCCGCTGCCGCACTTTGATCACAGTTCAAGAGAGTTCAGTATATAACCACGTCGTTGATGCACACTTTACTCCGACCTTGAATTTCTCCTGGCCCAGGTTTCTGCTCCCGTTTCTTGACCAGTTGCCGAGTAAATATCTGTCGCTAAAGTCGTGTCTAGTCGAATTCTCTGATGCACACCTCACTCCGACCTTGAATTTCTCCCGTTTCTTGACCAGTTGCCGAGTAAATATCTGTCGCTGAAGTCGTGCCCAGTAGACTCGTTCGGAATCCAACTTCTCTTGAAACTGCGTCTCCTTGAAGATCTATCACCACTCTCGTACTGTAGATCATCTTTTTCTGATACCTTCCGTATCGCTGGGGTCCTCCCACGTTCTTTAATTCGACTACGCCAATGTTAACCTTTATTGTCGTGATCTCCGACAAATCATTATCATGTAGAAGGAATTATTATTGTAGAATCAACTCTTATTTCATGAGGTTTATTAACATATTAAAATCTCGATTAGATAAGTCATTTACAAAGTTTCGTTTTTACGAACGTAAAATACACCATGGGAGTAGGGCTCATTCCTTCCAAGTCCGATGAGCTCTGCGTCTCCCGTAAGCGTGTTGACCCTTTCAACAGTCCAAATCTATTCTCCTCGTTCGTTACTCGCGTCTGTCTTTTATGCCTCCTTCTCCCCTTCTCGAACGACAATCGGCCTTTTTTATCCGCGATACGCAGACCACCTATTGTGGGTTTCATTGTCCACCGTTCCTACCTTAGATGACGTGCGCCGCTGTGTTTCCTTAATCATTCTAAATGAGCTGACTACCTCCTATTGTCAAGGGTTTCCAAAGGTGTATGGCTCTCGACACCTGTTTGCGCTTCTTTTGATGCTTATTGAAGACGCTATTACACACGTTCATCAATTCCACTTAGGAATGGGAGACGAGAGTCTGACAACTACTTTTTTCAAAGTAGACTTTGCAGTTTTTCCAATTAAAAGATTTGTAGAATCGCTCACTTGAAAGTGGTGAAAGGACTTAATTCCTTCTATAGAAAGGAAACTCTCCCATCTTGCAGATAACATTGACTTGGACTGTAATATTTGCTTCGATGTCATGTATAATGATTAAATTGCACATGTTCACAGGGCTGTTAAAGAAATCTAGAGAAGAGTTTATCACTACTTGCCTCCATTTTATGAAGTACCAAACTTTTGACTTAGAAGTTCCATTCACATACCAGTTGAAAATCCTCCTGAAAGAAGCACATGTTCAAAATGGTAAACTTGTTTTTTAAGTGCGCCGCACAGCCATGGGAAAAAATTTTGGTTAAGTAAAAAAATAATCTAATAAATTTTTACTTCTTTGCAATTTCATCAATAGAATTAAAGAAAAATGACTTTTCTTACTAAATTAATTATAAAAATTATCAAAATAAACTAAATATATTATATAATTTTTAATTCTTTTTTTAACCCTATTTTTTACAATTTTTTTGGAAACAAAAAGGGTTTGACCTTTATTTTTCCATTTAGGAACTGTTTTTATAGTTATTTAAAATGTTGTCACACCCGTCACAAAGTTTTTGTCATACCCGTCACACCAAAATTTCACACAAAATAAAAATTTAATATATTTTTAATACTTTCTACTTATTCATACTTGCAATAATCAGACTTTTACAAAGTTTCATATTTTTTCATGGAAGGGTGTATTTGCTACATGGTATAAAGCATCTTCTTTGTGACGGATGTGACAGAGAGACCTTATAAATATATTTGCATTAAAATTTGAGTTTTTATATTTTTAAGAAAGATTAAATGCTTCAAAAGATAGATAAAGGTCAATAATGGCATTATATGCACTCACAATGAAAATGCTGCAGGTTTAAATATTATTTCTGAGTGAATGAAAATATCCTGTTTTTTCTAATTGAAAGTTTTTTACATTGTACTAACTTTAAGCTTAAAAAAATAATATAAGAATAAATTTTATGACATTTTTCTTCATAATTTCATAAACCTCATATATTTACCTTTAATTTGATGTATTACATGTTACAATTAAGACAAATTGAAATTTTAACCCTCATGTCCACTTTTTTATGGAAATGCCCAAAGGGCACAAAATTAACTAAAAGCATAAATTGCGAATCTTCATTTGAAATATTAGATTTTAAAAACACTGACAAAGGCAAAGTGATGTACTAGATGCACTCAGACCTGTTGTAAGACCTATAAACCAGATTTCAGTAACCAAGTACAAGTTCTCATCATCTGGATGGTATTCCTTGAAAAGGTGGAAAACAAACATGCTATAAAAGGAATTCAAAATTTTTTCATTGACTGAATATATAATACATTATCTGAAGATAATCTTGAATTTCATTGGCTGAAAATATCTAAGTGATCATCATTAAAATTCATTTAGTGGAAACTGAAAAAAAAATGTGACATTTCTATGATATAATCTCTGATGTTTGGTGATGTAAGAACAGAGTTTAACTGCATCAGGTTTGCAGCCTATTGAACCGTAAAACTAAATAATAAAAATATTACAACCCAAGAGCAACAGAACATAAACAAAGTATATACATATACACAATCTACCAATAAGTATTTGGGACACCTGTGATAGAAAAGAAAAGCAAACTTTATTCATATTCAATAGTTAGTAGAGCCTCCATGAGAGGCAATTATAGCCTCATTCCTCCAGGGCATGCTTTCCACAAGTCCTTCTATGACGGCTAGTGATATTTTCTTCCACTTAGCTTGGAGAAGACATGTAAGTTCCTTTATCAATTTTGGACAGTTGTTGCACCTCTTAATTCAGCGATCCAACTCATCCCAGAGGTTCTTGATACAGTTCAGGTCTTGGCTCTGGGCAGGCCAGTCCATTTGGTTAACCCCAGGGTTCGTTGATTTACATCAATCGATATATATCCGATATTTATTTTTAAAATATTGGGATTTTTGATATTTTCATTTATGTGAAGTATACTGAAAATAGTATTATGTATCATATTTTTTGTCTAAAAATTAGAACTTTAAATTTTCAATTGTTATTGAAAATTAAACTATAATTTGTAAATAAAATGCTTAAAGGAGCTAACAAAAATAATTTCTACACATCTAAAAATGTTTTTTTACAAATGTCTCTCATTTTTTTTGCAAATGTCAAAAAAATGAGAGGAGTTTGCTAAATCTGGAGATTTTGATATCATTTATGACGGTTGTTCTGCTCACATTTTAAATCTCTTATCAAAAGACCTAGAACTTCCAAATGTAAGTAAAAATTTAATCCAAATAAGGAACAGATTTCTCAGACGCACCGGGCTTGGCGACAAGTTGGCGCCAAAACTTTTGTTAGGAAAAACAGTTTTTTTTTTTCACAGTCCTCTCCTATTTACTCAGCAAGCCGTCGAACGATAACGCTTCGTTAATTGCGTTATAACAACTACTGACGTCAGAGCTAGCAAGAGCAGGTGGAATGACGTCACTATCTTCTAATCAGTAGTGATAGTCGCAACCGTACCGGTGATGCCTAATTTGCATATTCCGGCAGCTCACTGCCGACACCAGATGGCGCAGAGGCGACGCATGGCTATATATAAGCCAGTAATACCAGGTATGCATGGAGGGTGTTAGTGCTATAGGTGCGAGATAGGTGATATGTGCTGTATGGTGCGATATATACGATACATAGAGGTGTGCATGCTGGTGCGTATCCTTGTTTTGTTGCATTACCTTAGCTAAGCAACAACGTGTTAACTAACTATGGCGGTTGACGGTCATCGAGCATAAGTCAATTGGGAAGGCCACACGTCACCGGTAGCGGAGATTAGCCAAGCCGTACATCGTTCCCTCACCGCTGGCGGGAGCAACTGATGCTGGTCACCCAACCGACAGTCAACCCTAGTATGCCCGAAGCTCCGTCTTAAAAGCCGTCATTTGTCCAGCAAGCCCGACTTCGAGAAAACCAGTTTAACACCGATATCGACATTTTCCCTTTTCCCGGATGAAACCGGTAAATTGTTTTTAAACTTTTCTCGCCTCTAGCTCAAGCTATATATATCTATAAGTGTATGATTTTAAGAAACAAGCCATAATACTTAAGCTAAAGTATATTAAAATGCATAAACTTTTTGTTAATGTTTTGTAAATATATTTCCGTGTTTTTTGTTGAATAAATGTGCAATGTTTATATTTAACTATTGTCGTTTTTACTAAGTTCCAACTCACACACAAGTGCATGCTTCTAGGTGAAAGTTTTAACTGCTTCCCTTTTAATTTACTGGCGGGCTTCCATCTGCTATTAAGAACGACTCTGCAATCTTAAGCTATTGTGCAAAGCCATCAGCATCATATATTTTGTCGTGATGCACAGTTAGTTTTGGCCTTACCAGCCAACATCCTAACAACTTTTTGACGCCAACTTGGCGGAAAGATGGCGTCAACACATTTTGGCACCAACTTGACAAAAAGTTGGCGTCAAATGTTTCTGACGCCAACTTTTCCCTACTCTGCAGACATGTTAAAGTGCGAAATGTAAACAAAAACATCAATGGCGACTAAGAAACAACAAATAAGTTGGAAAACAAACTTACCGCTGACTTTACGAAACTCATAAGCGCACACGGTATCTTTGCTTCGCTCAGATACCCTCGCTACACTCCGCTACGCTACGTTCCGCGTCAGTCCAAAAAGCACTCGCGTTCTCAGACGCACCGCGTTGAAAGCTTGACGATTTTGTGTATGGCGTGGTAACCATGCGATTTTGGCGAAATTTTTTGGTTGCCAAGCTGAGGCGATTAAGGCGCCATCGTTGTGACTCCTGTAAATTCGTGACGTATTTATCATGTGATTATTTCGTGACGGATGTATCACGTGCATTTGACAGGTGATTTATTTTGACGAATTAAAAGATTCTTCTTATGTTGAACAATTTTGAATGCGGTGTGTGAGTTTTTAAAATAATGGTGGATTATAAAGTTAAGTTTAAATTTTGTGCATTATTTGATGTTATATGTGTGTTTTTTGGTGCTATGTTCATTTATTGAGTGCAATGGCTTCTAAGTTGCCATTGAGTGCACGAGGTTGGGATTAAGTATTTTAGAAATACTCGTTTACCAAATGCCTGGTACAAAGCAAATGGTGGCAAACTGTTAGTAATAGATCAAACTGTAAGATGGAACACAATGTTTGATACAATGAAGTCTTTTTTAGATAACAGGGGAAAAAAGTTTCAAGTCTGTAGGATCATAAATATGAAATTTATAGACATTTTTAATTTAGTTAATGATGTGAACTTAATGGTTAATTGTACGGACTATACAAACATTCTAAAACTCATTGCAGAAGCATTAGATGAAATGCAAAAAGATCAGACTAAATTTGCACAATGTGTAGAAATTTGGATTAACTTAAGAAATAAATTGAAAGGAATAAAAGAGGTGCAAGAAACATTATCAGTAAAAGAAGAAAAGTTCACCAGCACATTTAACGGTGAATATGTTGGACCATCGATATTGTAGAAGAAAATTAACTGAAGAACAAAAGCAGGGTGCATTTGATTTTTTGCATTGTACAGACAAAGAACTTTTGCCTCTAGTAATGACTTTTTTAGCAAAAAAATCCCCCTTTCCGAACTTTATATTTGAAAACGATTTCTTAGCTGTAGAACCATTGATTTGGTGGGACAATATTAAAATTGAACAGCCACTAAATGAAAAAATTTCTAACTTAGTTAATCAACTGTTTACTGCTTCACCAACTAACACACCGTTAGAGAGAATTTTCTCTAGCTTTGGTTTTGTTCAGTCTAAATTGCGCAAAAGGCTAGGAACTGAGAAAGCGGAAAAACTTATGTAGGAGATCACATATGATAGTAAACATCCAGTTTACACGAAACCGAATAACAACAATAATAACACTTACATTTTTGTTTAAATTTTTGAACAAAAATAAATAAATTTCATTTTGTGTTTAAATTTTTGTTAAAGAAATAAAACATTCTTGAAATTTGAGATAGTTTTATAATTTGTGTTTTGAAAGAGAAAATTGTTTAACTTAAAATTTTGTTATGAGTGCTTAAAAAAAAGAAAAAAAATTATTTTATTTATAATAATTATATATATAAAATTAAGTACTATTTTATATTAGAATAATGTTTTATATTAGATTTTATAAAATGTGTAATATGTATTAGTGTTTAAGTTGTATTAAATCTGAAAATATTTATCATCAGCAATAAGTTGACAATTTTGAAAATATCAAAAATATATCAAAAATATCGGATATATATAAAAAATATCGGATATTTTGGATATTTTCAAAGATATCATGATATTTACGAACCCTGGTTAACCCCATTGTCACCATACCAATCCATGGTGGACCTCGCAACATGACAGCTGGCGTTGTCATCCAGGAAGTAACAGGGGTCCAACCCATAAAACTGCCACAACGTAAGAAGCACACTGTCATCCAAAATAGTGCAGTAGGTACCGGCATTGAGCTTACCATGAATTGGATGAATTGGGACTAAGGGTCCCAGTCCATACGAGGAGAAACACCCCCAGACCATAATTCCATGTCCGCTGAACTTGGCACAATGCATTCTGGCAGGACATGTTCTCCAGGCAGATGCCAGACCCAGACCCTGCCATCCGAATGGTAGAGGGATTGATTTGTTCACTCCAGAGAACCCATTACCATATCTACTGTCCTCTTTCGACATGCTTTGCGCCACATTAACCAAGCAGCGTGGTTGGACTTCGTGATCAAAGGCTTATGGGCAGCAGCATGACCATGAAAACCAAGCAGATGTGCTTTCTTACAGATGGTATTCATTGAAACAACACTCCCAGATGCCTGTAGAAACTCCTGGAGTATGTGGGCCATCGGTTGTGTGTGGTTCTTCCGAATTTCTCTGTACAGCACTTGTCGGTCTCTATCACCCAGTTTCGTGGGTCAGCCAACTCGGGGCACCTTCCGACAATCACCGCTCAACTTCCACATCTGAGTCACATAGGCCACTGTCGATTTGGGGTACTTCATTTCGCTAGATATGTCCCTAAAGTATCGGCCATTCCTGTGATACCTGACGATTACATCTTTCTCGAAATCAGATAACTCTGAACTTTGTGGCATCTTGCATGAGACTAATGGCAATGATGTTTCCTACACGATATTTAATGGCAGAGGGTATGACGTATATCAGGACTGCAGATATAGTCATTTGCATGGGTGTCGAAATACTTATTGGTACATAGTTTATAATCACCAAATTTGAGGTCATAAAATATCCAGCACTTTTTGGAATACTCATTTGTTTGGTGATTTTTAAATTTAATTTCACGCTTAAATATTATAAAATTGTCAAAACCTCTAAAACTTATCAAATTTAACAAACTATCATTTATGTGCATTAAATTTTTTAAAATTAAAATAAAATCCATATAGGGTGAAATGGGGTAAGTGAGAATGCAAAATCGTATAGTTCCACTTTGAATCTAAATAAGTTTTTAACAAGTTGTTCTATTTGTATGAAAATTTGCATATATACTTTTAGGTATGTTCTACATTTATAGTTTTATTTTTTTAAAAATCTATTCACAACTTTTTTTGCCATAAATATTTAAAGTTTTTGTGTTTTGTGTTTTTACTTGTCCCCACACTTCGGGCAAGTGAGAATGTGGGTACCAATAGATCATAGTTACTTATAGTAAAATAGGTAGAACAAGGGAAAGGATAAATATTTCATGCTTAACAAAAGTCTATTTTTTTTCACATTCTTTCATTGTGAATGTATTTGTTGTTCAAGTTAGCAGTGTCAGCAATGTTCGAATATTAACAAAATAAGTATATTTGTATTATTTGTTTTCGAGTAACAAATGTATGTTTAAAGTTCAAAAAAAAATTAAGAAATGTGAAGTAAAATTTTTTTCCCTTTGCCTAGGCCCTACTGAATATTGTAGGACCAAAAAGATATGGAAAAAAAATTAGTTCACCACGGCTTCCAGGCCTCAGCTCTTCCAGGAACACTTATAAGTTATCATCTGGTACAAAAGGCAACTCAGAAATAGTGACAACAGAATTAGAAATTCAATATATTCACATACAGTTTGCAATGTCTTCTTCAGTCAGATTCACTAACAGTTAGTCTAAACAAGTTAGTTTATTGCAATTCACTTCTTCAAACCTACAACAAAAAAACTAGTTTCAGTTGCATAATTTACTATTTTTGAATGTTAAGGAATTAAAAACAATCATCAGCTGTTAAAGAAGCATGGCAAAAGGGGATTTGTTATGCATTTCCTCCAGCTAGAAAACGTGTTGGGTAGAAAAAACTATTTATACGTCTGTTATAACACAAAGGTAGTTTTTTCAGTATATTGCCCCAACCTTCATATTCTCACTTGCCCTGACAAAAATTTTTTATGGGGCAAGTGAAAATCCTCTAGTACCGAAATAATATTGCAAAAAGAAAGGTTTTTATATATTTTATTTGCATTCTTCTTTTTTAGTGAATAAGTGAGTGTTTTCAAAATAACTATGTGCTGTGGTAAATTAGTTTTTTTTTTTTTTTTTTTTTTTGGGATAGTGCTCAAACTTGGGTATCTTAGTTAAAATGCAAGGGTTTGGTAGGTATAAAAATTTTCCATTTTACAATTTTTTTTGTAAATAAAAACTAAACATAACAGTAGAGCAAGAATTTTCCTACTAAGTACACTTGAATTTTTTTTGAAAGTTAAAATTTTTTAACGTTTTAAGCCCATGTTCTCATTTACCCTTCTTCACCCCACTTGACCCTACACTGTTAATTTCATGCAAAACTTATAGATACAAGTAATTAAATAATTAAATTTTCCATGTAAATGGTGAACTGGCTCTAAACTTTGTGAGTTTTTACAGCTTGGTACAGTGAGCAATCTGCAGTTTAGCCATTGCTTTCTCATATTCTTCTATCAGAGAACTTTTTATTTATAATTATATTTGAAATAATTTTTGTTTAAAAGTTATTTGTTTTTGTATTCATTCACTGGGAAAATTCTTCATGACAAGCTTTAGTAAATAACTTTCATTCTCATCTTTCATCATAGCAAAGATAACGACAATAGCATTAAATGCAATACTCCTAAATTTTCATCATTTTAGGTACATCATTTATTATGATATGCTTGCTTAAAGTTTTAAATAAATATATTTCAAAGAAGATGATTAAAAGTAATACTTGATATTAAACTGAAATTCTTTTTAAAGAAAAATTAAAATTATTTTACACTTCAAAACTGTACACAATTATTAGTATATTGTATGTAGAAAAATGTTTAATTTTCGCTGCACCATGTATTGTAAAGATTTCTGTGTTAGAAACATTTCAAGATTTGCAAAATTTGTATTAACTGATATTTCTGACTGCCAGTCTGACATTTTTTTAGTGTAAAAATTGTACTTGGATCAGTTCAGAACTAGATTTAAATTATATGCTCTCTAACCTGCATATTCTTTATACTAAATAGATGATTTGTATTGACAAAATTTATAACTATATTCATGCTGTTCATGTGTGGGATAATTTTTTAATATGTACAGTTTCGGTTCTTAAGATCAATGTTTGTCAAATTCATGTGTGTTAGTATTTATGCTTCCTACCCACCCCCTCTCCTAAGGGTAAACAATATTCAGTGAATAGAAAGTAACTGCAGTTAAAGTGTCAAAAGTACAGTTTTGAAAATTCTGGTGCTCTAGAAATGTGTTGTACAATTATGCTGTGATGGACTATGCATGAAATGAATATATTTCTTGATGGGCTAAAGTTAAAACATGTTTGAGGATCATATTGCACCATTTTTGTAGAAGATAATTGTGCCTAAAACATAAAAATTTAAGGTAAGTTTTCATTTTGCTTGAGGGAAATATGCATGAACATTCTAGACAAGTTCTTTTATGAAAACTGTTTGAAATTTTTTTTTTGAATAGAAGTGAATCATTTGCCAGTTTTTTCTTTCCTTTGCAGTTGTATACATAGCTTTGCATTTCATGTTGAACTTTCTTACTTACTATCTGTTTTCATGACGATTAGTTTATATATAACTTTATTTTAAAAATAATTTATAGAAACCTGATAAATAAAAAATTTGAAGATTTTATGTGAATTCAACATTTTAATATTTAAAAATTTAGAAATTTCTACGTTAACTTAATATATTAAAGTAACAGAATGTAACGGTTAATAACTTTGCACTGGAAAATTTGACATCTCAGTTCTTGTCATTTGGGCTTTTGATCAGGGCCAGCTCTAGTCCTTGTGAGGCCAAATTGAGGAAATTTCGCGAGGGCGGGGGGGTCCTTCAAAATTCTGATATACATTAAATGATAATCACTTAATGTGAAACATAAAAGACAAAAATTAGGAAGGTGGTCATATTTCTCTTTTTTTTAATGTACATTTATAAGAAAAGAAAAACTAAAAATTAGCTAGACTACATATATTTTATTTATAGAGCAAAATTATTTACAGTGAAATTTTGCTAGATTTTTTTTATCAACAAGATCATTTACAAATTGATGAAATCTTAATTTCCTTGTTTCTACATGCTCTGTAGACACTATTGCAAGACAGTTGAGTCTCTTCTGTGATATTGTTGACCTCAGAAATGTTTAAATTAATTTTAATCTTGAAAAGCCTCTTTCTCTTAATGCTACATTTATGTGATCTACATTTATGTGATATTAAAAACATCCTTAAAGATATAAAAGCATTTGAGAAGCCAGTAGCTGTCATCTATAGCAATAATTGAATTTTTATAGAGTTTCTGAAACAATAGGTCGCAATATTTCCATTTATTTGATCAGCATATAGCTATCTACATGACATCTTTTATAGACTTCATCTGCTCATTATTCTGAATCATTTTTACATCTGTCAAGACAATTTCTAGCATCAGTGCATGTTCCTGATGTTCATTCTGTGGAATCATCTCGAATTAACTTGTCTAGCTTAATACAATATCTGTTAGAGACAATGCATCTCAACACATTTCTTTCCAGTTACTTCTGCATACTCGTAATTGGTGCATCGATTAGTACATCTGCATACTCGTAATTAAATATCCTTTTTCATTTTCCTAAATGTGTTTCCCGAAATTCTGGAGTGACTTCTAAATCAGTCGTAAGCTCTGCTGCTCCGACTAAAACTTGTTTGAAATCAGAGTGACTATATTTTGTCAGGCATTCAAGAAGGTCTCTAAATGATCACAGTACTTCCTTTTCAGACATTTTAAATTTTTCTTTATGTGGGGCTCTGTACTAACACAGGGCTCAATTGCTTTGACTAAATCCAATCGTATTAAAGCAAGCCCTGCCTTCATAATTAATTCTTTACATATTTCTATCATTTTATGCATAGTATTCCTAAGATTGCTGTTAATATACAAAATATTCCTATTTATTATATGTAACTGTAACTGCTTGGTTGTTATTCCTAACTGCTAATGTTAACTTTAACCACTCATGTTAGTTAATCACGTTGTTGTCATGCTCTTGTTGATGTAAGTTTACTGTTGAAATGTTCCCAAGTTCCTAAGTTTAATTGAAAGAAATGATTATTAACTCAGTTATTGTGTTGAGTGTTTCTCAACTCCCATCTTACAGTTCTCTTATGATTATGCATATCATTTTAATTCTTTGGTGAACTTTGTGGAGTTTGGTTTCACAGACTTTTAAAAATTTTATGATGAGAGCCCTGCCTAGTAATCAAAATTTGTTGGTTCGCTACAGACAGGTAGATTTACATGGCAGAAAAATTGTGGTTATTTTGCATCTTTCACATTAGATGTTATCCCATTGAACCATTATTTCGTAAGTTAAGTTTCAGTAGGTATTTAGCTCCATTAAACCCTTCAACTATTTCAAGGAATTTTTCAGAAACTTTCAAAATTTGCGGGCCTCTTTTCAGAAGAGAATCTCTGTGGTAGATCTTCTATTTCAGCTTCTGGTTTTAATTGCTCTTAACTTTCTACAAAAATAAGCAACAAATCTATAGCCTGAAAAAAACTTTATGACCGAACTTTCACATTTCTCTGTAATCTGAATACAATGATTTCTGATCCACAAAGTCTGTTGTTAAAAAATATGTAAGAAGTATGATATTCGTACCATTGTGGTGATATTTTACTCCAAAATACCAATTTTCTCTCTTCGATTCTTCAGTTTGTCTGTAAAGAAGCTATACACTGCAGGCATGAAAGATTCTTTATATGCAGGGCAGGGAAAGTACCCAATTATTTTAAGCTTTTAGTGGATTTCTATTTTTAGATTTTTGCGAATATTATAAATCTTCTCTTGCTTCTGAGATTTACTTCATACTTTAATTCTGTAGGAATGAATATAGATGACAGAAGGTTTCCAACATGTAAAAAATCAAGGTGAAAAAACATTAGTAATCGTTTGTCAGGAAATCAGATAATTCCGAATTATGTCTAGTACCTCCTTGAAAATCTAACATGTCATGAGCATTGCAATTAAAAATGGTCAGAATGTGATATTTGTATTTATAGGTATAAATGCAGTTGTGTTCACAACTTAATTAATGCAAATTTATGTTAGCATATTCATGGTGTGATGTTGCATATTCTTTCCCTCATTTTACCACATTTATATCTGATCTTTTTATAAGTGATGATTTTGATGAGAAATCTGAAAGTGGCTGTAATAACCCCGTGGGATCATTAGTCTGTGATCGTATAAAGTACAATTAGCGTCGCGTTGCGACCAATTCGGTTTCAGCAATTGACTCAGAGAAGGGGTACGACTCTCAACAAAATACACTTATTACATATATATATATATATACAGTTTATTTACACAAATCTATTTATATATCCATTATCTAGCATAATGCTGAATTATTAATATAATCAGTTATATAAATCGATCAGTATTAAAAGTCATTATATACATCATATCTTTATCAATGCCGACACTTGTGGGCAAGTGGCGAGTATGTAATAAGCAAGGATGTGAAATAAATACTGTTAATAAATATGCTCACCCATGGGCCTGCCGTCACTGTCTATTGATCTCGTCTCCACCACTTGTACTCAAAAGTTCGTATAATATTTGTCAGTCCCTGTGTACTATCGTCCTTCAAAAAGAGTTCTATATCGTCACTTAAAGTTCATTGGTCGATGATAACTCGGAGTATACATTGGATGTCGATTTGTGATGATCACCACAGTTGTTCCGCGGGTCGGTCAGCACTGGTTGTCGGTCATATGCGCGTTCACCTCGGCACCTCGAAGCAAACTTCGTGCCGGTAATCTCTCATCACTGGTCTCCTATCTCAGTAGATTCCTTCGTCGTCTCACCGTTGTTGTATAGTTGACTATGTATCACTTTGCGTACTTTCGTTGGTCAATTAACTTGCGTCGCCTCAGGTCTCGGTCCTGGACGCTCTCAGTCTCGCAGCAGCTTAGTTTTTCTCGTTCTTTCGTATGGGGCTCGCGCTGGCATTCAATTATATTATTCGGAATCTCGTAGGCCCTGTAGCAGCTTAGTTTATCCTCATCATTTTTTAATAAAGGGCTCTCTCGAAAATGCTTCAACACTGGTATATATATTTTCTTTTCTTTTTTTCTATTGGCTGTGGCCTTGGCTTCTCATTCGTTCGCCCCACCCCTTTATTGGGATGAGGGACGAGCCACTTTGTTCGTAGATTACTTCTCGGCTGCCTTTATCGCATTGGCTGCTTCTGATGTGTTTCGGTGCATTCTAATTAACTCTGACGCCTGTCCGTGTCTGGGATATCTTCTCAACGGACAGTTCCCTGCTTCTTGACCTTTGACATCAGATTTATTGCTGCTGACCTTTTAATTTTCGGTGTTTTGTGAACCGTGTTGTTGCACAGTACAACGCCTCTCTCTGGCGTCCCGAAGCGTCGGAACAGTAAATTTGCCTGACAGTTTCGGCTGGGTGGTCCTTACTAATTTAGATAGCCGCATATTCACATCCCTCTTATTACAGTAGCTCTGAATTTTATAAAAATCTTTTAATGAAAACGTGAAGTTCTTAGAGAAAGTTAATGAAATTCGAATAAAATTACTTTAAATTCTCTTTCTTTTGTATTGTGTAATCCAATCACAAATGTTATAGATTGTAACTCTCTACCTCAAGAAATGGATAGTTATATTATAAATGTTTCAAATGCTCCTAACCCAAACCCTATATCCCAGATATCTTGAGTTTTCTGATTTTTTTGCATTCTGTTATAAACTCAACATTCCTTTATTGTTAACTGCCTCATATCAGTGTGTAAATATTTGATACTCCAATGAGATTTATATAAAAGAATTGTCGTAAATTTATTATGGAAGTAACAATAACTTGTTTGTTAGGCAATATCTTTTTCTTTTTGTCACATTTGCTGGATATAAAGACAATAAATGTCTTGCTAGTATCCTCACCTGAGCTCATGTGTACAAAATATTGAAAAATTACTTTTTCTTATTCCTGTCATGTGTATTACTTCTAAGGATTTAAATTTATTGTTATATATAATGTGTGAAATTTCCTTAATTTGGAAGGAGATGGGAAAGGAAAAATAATTTATGTGAATTAATTTGTAAAAAGACCATAACAGGTTTGCTTATGAACTAAACAGTTTTAGTTTCATTTTAGTAAATTTATGTGGCCGAAGATTTTGTTTTTAATTTGCTTATACTTTTAATAGATTTAATTCTTGGGAGCATTACTGTTCTGTATACAATGTATATATGTTATTTAAATTGCTGTTTTGTTAAATATGGTATTAAACTTTTGCTGTTACTCTTAAGTGCGTACATTTATGACTGCAGAATAAAATATTTCATAATCTATCATGAAAAATTATTTATATTGACAATTGCTTTTCTATCTCATTGTTAATAGAGAGGTAGGTCTGATTTTCTCTAAGCAAGAAATGTTATAATAGGTATAGCTTAAACTTCATCTGATTTCCTGTAGCATTGAATTGTATTATAGAGTTTTGAACAAAAGAATTCCAGTCTATGTGGGTATATTAAAATCATTTGAGTTGATACACACGATGAAAAATGTTATGAGATTACCTTATCTTGTATGAACAAAATGGTTTTCTAATATTCTCTGAATCACACGATTGTTTTATTTTAATAGCAAGTATAAAGGTAACTTAAGATAATCAGAATGTAATTCGAATTATTCTGAATTTATCTAATTTCATTTTTATAATTTTTATAATTCTAGTTATTAAGTTTGCAAGATTTATAACAAAACTATTTGAATATTATCAACAAGTTGGAAGAGTGTTTAAAAGATAAGTCCCCAATTCACATTTTTGGTCCCAGTGTACATTTTTATAGGCTTCCATATTTATTTCTAGTGCATTTATTATATAGTAGTCTCCTTTGTGCTGACATAGCTCGCTGAGCAGACGTATACAAAGCAGAATTGGAAAAATATTTGCTCTTCTAATCACACAGTCTTAAAGAATGACGTAAATCTCAATTGTTTCTATTAAGTCATAGATTTTATTACGGGCTCTTTGACCTAACCTGCACTGTGAATATAATCTATACTAATATATAAAGAGAGAGGGGATTTTGTACGTGGAGGGTAATCTTCAGAACCACTGTACCTATTTGAAAAATTCTTTCACTGTTTGAAAGGTACATTATTCCAGATGGACATAGGCTATATATAATGTGTATCTAATCAGTAGAAATAAAGTTAGGGGCTTAATCCTAACAATCTCCATTGTTTCCGCTACTGTCTTCTACCGCTTTTTGTTCCGAAGATTTCAATCATCCTTACCGTGGTGCTATCGCGATGGGCTTCTGTTCTGACGCTAGCGGTTCGAACCTAACCCTTCTCCGGCACGCCTTTTACTTTTAAAAAATTTATTTTAATTATTAACTAACATAAAATTAATTTTATGTATAATTTAGGTTATTATTAAGGTAAAAAAAGTTTTACAATTTATTGGCTATCAACTGGAAATTTATTGGTATAATATTTTGTTCAACCCGGACAAAGTCGGGACGGGCCGCTAGTAGAAAATAAAGACATTTTATCCATGAAAATACATAAATGAGTTTTGTTAAGAATGAATTTTAATTTAGAAGCTTATATAACCTTGAATATCCATCCCGCAAAATAGTGAAAATTTTAAAAAAATAAAAAATGAGAAAGGATATGAAAATCAGGATATATAAAAAATTGTTTGGAAAGTTTTTGAAAAATACAAAAATGCAAAAACAGAATTTTTTTGAAAAACTGGACTTTAATTCAAAAACTTACATAAATTTAAACACTCCCCTCCACCCCCAAAATAACAATTTTTTTATAAAACATTGATAGTAAAAAATTAAAAGTATGAGAAAATTAGAATACACCAATATTTTTTCATATAGAAATACCAAACAGTACCATTTTTTTTCAAAAATACATTTAATTATATTACACTTTAATTAGCAGCAGTCACCCAAGCACTCCTCCGTGAAAACTTTTCTGAAACTAAGATTTACAATAGGAAAAGAGCTTTGAAATGTAGAATTACAGCGTCAAAACAATTGTTATCAATTCATTATTCATTTATTACGGAGCGGTAAAGACATTTCAGTACGAAAATGTCCCGATCATAAACAAACACCCCGCACGTCATGAAATGAGCAAGTACGGTTACGGCAGAGAAATTTTTGTTGCCCTACTTCGCGCATCAGTATGTGTATCGTACTTACAATTGATTCTATGAGTAATTTTTAAGGAGCATCGCACAATAGCCGTGTAGATTTCTTTTTTTTTAGATTTTTTATAACGTGTTTATAATCTTGGATGCAATATTTAAAAGCAGTGGTGGGATTCAAATAAATTGACAACAGATTCTATGTCCTAATCAGTGATTGGCTTCAGCCGGTTCACACAGGTTCGTGCGAACCGGCTGAATCCCACCACTATTTAAAAGGTGTTGGTCTGAAAAAGACCTTATCAGCCGTGTATTCCTGGCGTATATCTCATAGACTAGAAGAGGTCTACAGATAACTGTTTTGAAATGTTTTGAAAATGTTAAGAATCATATAAAAGCACTCTTGTACAGTAGATGAACCCATAGAAATTTGTAGAATTTCTACTATTGCCAATTCTAATGTATTATGTACACAAAACTAAACTCATTGGCGCAACAGTCCCATGGGACCCAAGACCGACGGTACCCCTACCCGCTTTCTTTAACCTTGGGCTTAGGCTGCCATACAGCATATGTCTCGGTCAGATGATCAACCTGACGTGGGACCCCCAGAGTTTAGTTCCCAAGCTTGCTTGGTCCTCATTTTATCGACCCACTGAAGGGATGAAAGGCATGAGTCGACCTTGCCCAGTCGCAGGATCGAACTCGGGACCTGTGGTGTGGCAGCATCAAGTTTTTAACCACTACGCCATCGGGCTTCTATATACACAATATTTAGATTAAAATACGGAGAGCGTGGTGAAAGAGATCTGTAGCCAACAAACAACAATCCAAACAGATATGCCTAAATAAACCCATAAGCCACACATTGTTTGTTATTTCCTGTAATAATTTTATATATTTTCTTACATTTATAAACTTTTTAATCTCATGGGAACCCAGCTTTTTCATCAGATGTTCATCTCTGGAATTTCTCGGAGCATTAAACTAAATAATGGTGAAATTATTTTTAATTATGGATAAATAAAATGAATATGAAGGGAAAAAATATTAAATTTGCTTATACGTTATTGATCGGGCCGATATCCGTATTTTGGATATCCCTACAAACCCAAACTTATCAAATCTCTGCGCGTCTTTCTGATCTACCAGGAAAACAATAAGATTGGCTAAGGAACCTCGTGACCTAATTAGATTTAAGATGCTCAGTATAATTTATCCAGAACGTAATTCATAAATCTTGGTTTATAGATATTTCGTAGCACAAAATTTTATATTCCTATTCATTTCACGTGATAAATAAGAAAAAATGCGTGATGGTACACTGTTAATATATTCCTTTGATATTCCTTTCTCCTCTCTTTGCAGGTTCTCGGTACAGATTGTTTGGTGCGAAAATAAAATGTTTGAGACGTCCGCATATAGAGAAAGTCAACGTTTTGCTGGCAGTTACAGTTTTCTAATCATTTCGTAAAAGAACGTCGGTATGCCAGAAGAACAAATTTCGTGTATTTCCAGCGTAAATAATCTTTCCAATGTATACTATCCCTGCCAGGAGAACCCTACTAAAGACGTAGGTGAATGCACTCCACGTGACACGTGTATAATTGATCAAAGTGTAAAAAGCTCCAGTGAACAAATTCCCCCTCGCACCGAAGAAAATAATTTCGAATGCAGTTTATGTGAAAGCACATTTTCACACTTGGCCGCTTAAAAAACACATCATTCGCACCACATTATTGATAATCCTCTCTCTACCCATACAGAGAAACATTTCACCTGCTCTGTATGTGGGAAAATATTTTCTCAACAGAAGAATTTAAAATCACATCTCCGCATCCACACAGGAGAGAAACCGTTCGCATGCACTGTATGTGAGAAAACTTTTTATGAGCAGGATAGTTTAAAAAGACATCTCCGCACCCACACGGGGGAGAAACCTTTCGACTGCACTATATGTGGAAAAGCATTTTCTGAACTGAAGAATTTAAAATTACATCTCCGAATCCACACGGGAGAGAAACCTTTCGCTTGCACTGTATGTGGGAATACATTTTCTCAACAGGGTAATTTAAAAACACATCTCCGCATCCATGCGGGAGAGAAACCTTTCGTATGTACTGTATGTGCGAAAACGTTTTCTGACCAGGGTCATTTAATAAGACATCTCTGCATCCACACAGGAGAGAAACCTTTCGCCTGCACTGTATGTATTAAAAGTTTTCCTCAACAGGGTGATTTAAAAAGACATCTTCGCACCCACACAGGAGAGAAACCTTTCGTCTGAACTGTATGCGGGAAAACATTTGCTGGTCCCGCATATTCATGAGTCCTTTAAAAATACATATCTGCATTCACACGGGAGAGAGGTCTTTCGCCTGCACTGTATATGGGAAAACATTTGCTGCTCAGGATCCTTTAAAAACACATCTCCGCATTCACACGGGAGGAAGGCCTTTCGCCTGCACTGTATGTGAAAGATTTTCTTGACGGGATTATTTAGAAAGACATCTCCGCACCCACACGTGAGAGAAACCTTTCGAATGCTCTGTATTTGGGAAAACATTTTCTGAACAGGGTCATTTAAAAACATCTCCATATCCACACGGAAGAGAAACCTTTCGCCTACACTGAATGTGGGAAGACATTTACTGTACAGAGCAGTTTGAAAACGCTTCTCCTTATCCATAGAGGAAAGTCTTTTGGTCTGCACGATATGGGAGACAAGGTCTTCTGAACTCAATCATTCAAAAAAAAAGAACATGTTTTTACCTACACATGAGAGAATTCTTTCATCCTCTGTGTGAAAGAAAAGATTTTACTTGTAGTCTGCTTTGAAAATTCATCTCCGTACTTATACAAAAGAAAAACCTTTCGATTGCACTATATGTGAGGGAAGATTTTCTGCAGAGGTTACTTTTAAAAAGAAATACGCTTTCATCTGCAGGGTATGGGAGATAGGCTTATGGCTTGAGAACAGATGAAAAACGCATCTCCCTATCCATTCAAGGCATGTGACCAACTCTGTCGAGATATACTGGATTGTTTGGAGCAAAGAAATATTTTTTTTATCCCACCGTAGTGAAAATGGAATTCAAACTTAAGTTTGATGGTCTTTATTTTTAGGAGATATCGCACATAATTATGTTTTGTAATTAATTTAGTGTTTTATAAAAGCATTAAAATTTTTAAATATATCAATGCGATATCGGTCATCACGTACGATCAGTGACGGATCCTTGACCCACCAAAGTGATGGAAGTAAAAAAACCTGTCATTATACCTGTTTACACTGCACGAAAGGATGTCATGAAATCTCACTTATGCAATACTTTTTGTTTTTGCGTAATATTTAATTATAATTTTAAAGGTTTACCTTTTTTTCTACATGTGTGTTCTGTAAATGAAATAAATATGAATAATGATTTATAAATAAATTTTTTACGGCTTAATATCGCTACTGGATTAATTTTCGCTTTTGTCTCTCTTTTAAATTAATTTAGCTTTTATTATTTTATTAGAAGGATTTTGTGTGATGTGCAGTCAGAGTAATATTTAATGCATGACTCATCTAATTATACTTATATATTTTTTTATATTAGATATCGTCTGAAATTTTTATGTATTGAATATATAATTTTAATTTTAAACTCAGCTCTTGAAAAATGTTTAAAATTTATAAATTATACCAAGTCTTGTCTATCGAATAATTAACTATTTACCGAGTCTTGCAATATATTTGAACAGGACATGTGATCATCTACTCCCACTCTGAGTGGTACCGGTAATCGGGGAGGAAACCTTTGGACGTGATGTTTCACATTATAAGACGAAGTCTGATTGGTATTTAAAGCAAAATTTTGTGAATTTGTTTGGTTAGCAATTTGCTGGACAGCTAACAAATGTGATAAATTTTGTGTCTTACTCAAATTAAATTTAATCTTGTACGCAAGAACACAAGTGTATCTATAATTCATAAGAATGTGAAGTCATCAGTTAGAAAATATATTTTGCAGAAATGACGTGGTCTAAAGGAAAATGCTATCTCCTTTGGAGAAATTTCTAAACTTTAAGAATATCATTTCGAACTTACAGTTATCCACGTTTGAGGATAAAACATCTGTGTCTGTAAAAGCTTTAAATCAGTGATTGTGAACCACCGCCACGGCACTTTAGTGTGTCGCAAGATTCTTGAAGTTTGCCGCCACTGAGAATTATTTCGTATGCTATATTTACAAAATATATTATAGGTGCATCAATCAATTATCAAGGTAAAATTCTTTTCAATTTATCTTATTGTTAGTGTGCTGCAAAAATTTTAAATTATTAAAAGTGTACCGTGATGAAAAAAAGGTTGAGAATCACTGATTTAAAGGAATGTTTCTGAAAAACCCATTCAAACAAAATGTGGATAAGTAGTGGATATTCGGTATAAAAAAGAAATTGATGAAATGATACATTTAGGTGAACTAGAACAGGATTCATTAAAAGAACTTGAATCTCGCAATTTCTGAGGTGTTTTATTTTCTTTCAAGCCAAAGATTTTTAAAAAACTTCATTAAGCTAGGATTTCGATTTTTTGGGATTCCCTCTCACCGCATGGTTTCATGGTTGGGACACTGCCAGGTTGGAAGGGGTCGATCTCTATTACGCCATGCAGACTGCAGACAATGTGGCGTTCGTCTCTTATGAAGTGTGGGAAAATATATGCATAACGGTCAGGCCCAGATTTCCGCATGGGCAAGTGGGGCACTTGCCCAGGGCCCCCTAATTTAGTATAAAGTTGTACATAGTTTTGAGAATTTATGTTTTGGTTAATATAGTAAAGGGGTGCAGTGGCGGATACAGAAAAAAATCCTGGGTGGAGCACAGTGCACCCACTATAGTGAAAGCATGCTTACGTGCATAAGCGTTTCTGGTTTAATTATTTTTTTTTTGGGGGGGGAGTTGTAATACCTCCAGACTGTGATTTATTTTCAATTTCAAAAGAAAATTTCATGAATTTATTTATTTACATTAAAAAGTAAATTAATTCATTAACACTTCTTATTAATATTCATTATTTTCTTCAAATTTTTGACTTGTCGGTCGAAATTTTTTCTGAATTTCTGGTCTCTATTTAAGGAGGCCTGGGTGAGTGTCCCACATGTTCATGTGGAAATCTGGTCCTGAAGAGGTGGGACATGCCCCCCTCTGGATCTGTCCTTGAAGGGGGCCCCCAAAGTCTGCTTTGCCCAAGGCCCCGTTGTGTCAAAGTCGGGCCCTGATGACGGAAAAAAGTAAATCAGCATCACCGGAAAAATGAAATGAAAAGTAAATCTGCGGATAATACTCCGACTCAGTTGACTTTCAGAAAAAACCCTTTTTTTATTTTTGCAGGCTGCAAATGAAGGCCAGAGTTCGATCTCCTGTTCTTAGAGACGATCATAAATACTCGTAGTAGCAAAATCCCGCAATTTAAAACAAAATTAACTTATGGTGGTTACAATGTCCCCCCGTTAAGTTTTTTCCCCCCCGACATATATCTGCTGAACAGTGGCTCTTATTCAAACAAAATTCCTTCAGCCGTACCTTGTGGGAGGGGTTATCGATTATTCCCATGGAAACGAATGAGATGGCAACGACCATATTTACTTTCAGTCCCCGATTAACCTACTACTTCAACGTTAGTTTGAAGTGTTGGTTAAAATATTACCCTGAATTCTTAATTCAAGCGAGAACACCGCCAATAGAGATAACGAAAATATGAACAAATTAAAAAAGACATCACTCTCTGTAGCCAGGAATTGTGAGCAAGTACTAGGTTTAGGCTACTGATTATAATAGGGCTACGAACTGTACGTTGAAGAGATCCAGGATACGGACTACACATCGTAAAGAACGTTTGCTGTTGTTCTGGTGTACATATTCACACTGCTTTAGTAGGGAAATTCAGGCGTAAACATGGTATTTGCCATTTTGTTTCCTTCCATGGAAACAAAATAGTGTGGTTATCAACTTTCCCCATGGGAATAGTTGATAACCACACTCGCATCTCATGGCAGAGGGAATTTGGTCTCGATACCAGGTGACGTTTTCCTACTGTACCTCAAATAAATACATCAGGTTATTTAGTCAACGACAGTGCAGAATACACTTTTCTGTGAGCACATGAAAAATGTTCGATTCTAGAAAGTAGAAGAAATGTTCTGAACTATCAAAATTACTAGCAAATGACAGCGAAATTTCGTTTTATGGACCGAACATGCGAAAAAGAATTAATTTCAACAATAGAGAATTTATATAAATTCAAAAAAGATTCATGTAAATAATTAATTACTCATCGAAAACAGTTTAATTAAAAGATAAATGCAAAATTTCGTTGTCGAATCTTTAATTTAATATTATTTATTCAGACTGCTTTAGAGTTGGTTTTTGATCCCACGAGTTTTTTGATAGTTGACTTGATCTCGGATTTCATAAGTATATTTGTTGGAAAATATATTGTTTAGCGGATGGTTTTTATAGAGTTATAAAGAGTACTCGAATATCTGCTAAAAATTCTTGGCTTGAAGTAATAGCATATCTGAACAGCCTGGAAGTTTTCTTGAAATTCCTGAAAGACTGAAATAATTACGATTTCTTCTTCAACACATCGAGGTTCTTCCGCTAGCATGAGTATTTTATGATACGCTCTTGTAAACGTATTTGCATTTGACTACAAACACCTAACAAACATTAAAATTTGTATTTTCTCGCATCCGGCAACATTACAGCGAGGTAAAACTGTAACATAGGCTTCCCTAGAATAAAGACATAGTTTACACCTTGTTTCATAGAAGTATCCATCTCCAGTGGGGTGAACTCTTAATATAACCGAATGCAGTGGATCAGGTTAAATATTTAAATTCTTTTAGCATTCAGATGTTCTACATGAATTAAAACAATGAGAGCTCGAACAACGAACAATTATATATATATACTAGCATTATTGCCCGGCGTTGCCCGGGTAGATATATAGATATAAAATATTTCATGCATTCCATCAAAAAAATGCTGGGCTGCACTCCCGCTCTTCATGTTCATCTGGCCAGACAGAATGCGCTTAGAACGTTTCTACTGAAATGATATACAAACAATAAGAAAGAAAGAAACTTTGAGCCTGCGGACCTTAGTCTGATTTTAACGTCATTCCCAACCCTCTTTCTCCCGCCCATTGGAATTTGAACCCCCCCCCCTCCGTCATCCTCAAACCACCCCTCTTAACGCAGCTGGTCGAGGGGGGGTAGACGCACCTCTATCGGGCACAAAAAACATTAAAAAATTAATTAAAAAAAAACTAATTGAGCCCCAAATTTCGTTTTTCCTGATTTAAGTTTCTCGGGTCCTAAACATTAACTGTGCCCAATTTGGTCCCGGTGGGTGAAACAGTCTATGATTCTATAGCGGACAAACAGACAAGCTCTTATATATATATATATATATATATATATATATATATATATATATATATATATATATATACAGTGGTACCTACATTAACGGACATTCCCGAATAGTGGACACCTAATTAACGGACATTTTTACGAGTCCCAGTCCTTTAACGTAGGACAATCCATGTTATTCCCCCCGAATAGGGGACAGGTATTTTTGAAAAACTTTCAATTATTTTGACAAAGATTTCAAAATTATTCTAACGAGCAAGTTAAAATTATATGCTTATGCGTGTTTACAACGGACTTTTCTAGACCCCTTCAGTTCTTGACACAATGGAATTCAACCCTAAAATGTGCAAATTGGCATTCTTCTGCCCCTGACCCTTTCTTTCTTTCTATTCTTCCCAAACTCCCCGTGTTTCTTGGAATTTAGAGGCACGAAACCTCTTTTTTGGGGGGTGGGGGGTGGGGACTCGCTCGTTGATCATTGGCGAAGCGAAAACTTTACTTGTCTATTCAGTTTAGTGCGACAGTGCAAATTGAATCAGATCGTATTAAAATGGCGTTGAAATGGAGAGATTGCATTTTAATGAAAAAATTGACGTTTTGGAAGTTTCTGTAAAGGAAAAGCTGAGCGTTCGTAGCCTTGCCGTACGTTTCCACGTTGGTAAAACGCAGTTAGTGAACTTTTGAAGGATAAAGAAGGAATTCGAAAAATGTGGGTCCTAAATTCGAACGAAAATTTGATGTTTCGTAAGACAGAAACAAGCGAAATTGACGAAGTGTTGATGAAATGGTTCCGTTCTGCACTGTAAGTGGTGTTCTGTATGTTGTACATACTAAAATATCTCTCAGCATCTACGCTGTTAACGGGACTCTAGATGCTTTGCATGGCTGAAATATGATGCTTTGCATGAAATATGATGCTTTATGATGCTTTGATGCTTTTGATGCTTTTGATGCTTTTGATGCTTTATGATGCTTATGATGCTTATGATGCTTTTATGCAATATGATGCTTTGCTGAAATATGATGCTTTGCATGGCTTTTTTTCATTAAAATGCAATCTCTCCATTTCCTTTGCAAAGTTAAGGTAGCATCATTTCGTTGCAATTAAAATCTGTACAACATCAACAGGAGTCTCTTGGTTGACTACTGAAAATAGCTGTCTGTGAAAATGGTTGTATCCATCGATGAGCTCATCCCGTGGTATATCTTTAAAAAATGGTAGTTTAGTGAAACTTTCCAATAATAAATTTGTGTTCAAAGATGATGTCGTGGCTACAGATGGACAAAACAATATGCCAATGTGTTCGTAGATTTCGTTTGTTGTGTTGGATATCATGTGTAGAGTCAATTTGTTTAATCTGTTCTTTGCCGCTGTCTTCAGCATAATATTGAGTTCCTGGTTGATTTCAACATTTTCATTAATCAAAATTCTTTCTGTTTTTTCACCAAAAAACCTTTGACTTTGGCGCTCAAGAGACGTTCTTAAACCTACTAAATTGTTCCACAAAACGTATTCGAATGGATATTTAGATCCTTCTAAATTATCTATCAAGTTCATAATTTTAGGACAGAAGTCGGAAACAAACGACAGTTGAACTCTTATTTTACGAGCTTGAATTTCTTTTTCAAACTCTTCTTTTAGGAGGCTGGTACTGGAGTTATCGACATCATATTCTTTAAGAAAAGCAACAATATGTTCCAAATATTCATTTAAATAAATGACAACTTTGAACCAAGAATTCCACCTAGTTACAACAGGCGTGGGGTAGAGTTTTGTTGTCAGTTGAGGTGTGTTTTCTTTCAAGTACCTTAAATATGCACTTTTCATTTTTCTGGAGTGCAAAAAGTTTTCTTGGTCTTGGCCACAATGGAATTCAATTCTTTGAACTCTTTTATAAATGCGTCAACCACGAGATTCACCTTATGTGCCCAGCCTTGGTAGTGCAAAATATTGTCTCCAAGAAGTATTTTTAATAAGTTGAAACATGCAGTCATGTAACAGGCCGAGTCTTATACAAGACCCTTTAATTGAGAGCAGTCGATTTCATATTCTTTCAACGTGTCAGTTATTGTTTGAGAACAAGTGGAAGAATTAGCAACGTCTAAAAAATATACACTTGCCAGGAAACATGATTGCTCTGGTTCTGAATTCACAGATTTCAATAGGACTGAAAAAACACCCCTCCCTTGCATATTGGATGTTTCGTCGGCCACCTCAACTACTGATTTGCTTTTCAGTTGCACTTTTATTGTCTCTCTTTCCGAAATACCGCAAATTGGTACGTATTTACGTCTCAAAGCATCTCCAGGAAGAAGGTTACCTGAACCAGACACATATTTAGCCAAATAATTGCGAACAGCCGGGTGGTCTATCTTATGCATGGGAATATTGGCTTTTAAACACATTTTTACAGTGTCTTCTACAAAGTTATTTCTTTCCGTTTTGGCACGTTTTTGCGCTTCAAAACCACCAACCACTGTAGTCTTCCGTTTCATTCCAGATGAACCTTAGTGAGAAAATATTTCTTTTTTAAATGAGAGGCAGAGGTAGTATGTTTCTTTAAAGTATCCCTTTTCTATCCTTATAAACGAACATTGCAATATTTGCACAATACGATATTTGCATCAAGTAAATGCAACACATCCTGGTCAAACTGTTTCACTCGATCAGCTAATTCCTTCTTAGGGCGCATATTGATAAACGTCTAACAAAATACGAATACACATTTACAAAACACTGTGAGGAGAGCGACTGAGCACTGGCTGGCTGGACAAAAGGTTAGGTCGGGGGCGAATGACACAGAAAGTACACACTCGAAACAAATGCTGGTGCAGAATGAGTACTTACTGTTCCACTGTAACGGCACTGTTTCCTTGTGACAGTTGAGAAGGGCACCTGCATATTAACTATTGCCCCTTAGCGGACTGTCCAGCGTGTGGCAACCCGTCTGTTTTTAGATGCGTGGGAAGAAATTACCTTCCACTCTTCTCAGAAAAGGGGCTGCCTTGCGATCCCTTCTACTTGGACAACTGTACCAAGGAGTGTGCACGCTTGGGGAGCAGGAGAGAAAACGACCTCACAGAAGGCGTTGGCTCGTGCCCTTTTGAGACCCCCAGAATCCGTACCGGGAGGAGAGTGAGATCTCTGATTTAAAGACTACGGATGGTTTTAGCTAATCAATTATTTTAATAAATAATTACCATTAATACCTAATTTCGCTTAATCTTTTCCTTGCGAGTTCTGATAGCATGTATCAAGAATACGGACGCAAAAAATAATATATATATATATATATATATATATATATATATATATATGTAGAAACTCGGTTTCGTGCGAGTCCCCACTTTTACTAGAAACTGTGGTCGGTGTCTAGGGGTTGTTGTCTCAGTCTTATAGAAACCTTTCCGCTTGCTGCACGGCGGAACTAGACTCTCTTATATTCAGAGTAAGATAGTACTCAATTAAAGACAGAGTCACTGCTTCAACACACAAACACTATATTGACACATATAAACTATTTACATATCTAGCGATACGTTGCATATAAAATTACAAGTCAAGCCGCACCAGGCCTCCACAATCAAAATGGGTTAAAGCATTCGGCCGTCTGCCGAGATAGGATTGACTAAGCCGCCGTCTGCTGCTTGTCCGGAGCTAACGTCATGCCCCCTTCGAGACTGTCTCTCCCTTCGCAGCCGTCTGCTGCTTTCAGCACCTCTTACCAGGTCGGGACCCAATCTCAGTCTGTCCTCTGAAATACTTTTCTCCCCGTTCATCTCTTGAAAACCTAATAGCGCTGTCGTCGCATAGCGTACACGGCGACATATGGCTCATAGCTGGAGCCCTGGGATAACACAATTCCCATATATATATATATAGGGTGGTTCAAATTAAAGTATCCCTGTTTGGGACGCCCTGGCGAGAAAAGCAGTGGACGTAACGTCTTCATATTTGGAGGGTATACATATCAGGCCATGGGGAATTGATTGGTGGGAAAAAAATAATTAGTTCCAATAAAGACCGCTAGGTGAAAATGAGGCGCTGCGATCGGTTGAAGGTAAGGAAAACGAAACATGGCTGTACGAAGAAAGGAAAGAATACGAGGTGTTGGTAATTAACTTTATTAGTACAGTTTGTTACACATGCAGGAACTAAACTGCGCTGACTAAGCTTTATGTTTGCAAGCGTGTGCAGCGTACGCGTTATGTTTCCTATGTAGCAGTTGCACAACTAAACTTCCAGCCCTTTTCGCCGTACTGTAGTTAAGTGAGAATTTGAATATTCGACTTTGCGCGCAGTACCAGAGAACAACATTTGCATACGAGCTGGGCGAAAGAGCCGTCGTAACACATAAAAAAGGGCTCGCAGGTTCGGAACATACTACGACCGCCACGATGGTTCTTTCGTTGCCGGAGCGTGCTTTGCTACTAAAGTTATTTTACCAAAACGGCGATAATGCCACCAAAGTGTTTCGCCTGTACCGAGGGCTGAAATATTTGCGTACGGGTCCAGTAACACCATGTGCCCTGGCGCCGAATGGTGAAACGTTTGGAGGAAACAGGTAGCTTTGTCGTTCAAGCAGGCCGAGGGTGAAAAAAACGGATACCGCAGGTGATAGTCCGGTCGCTTAACGAAATTACCGTTACCTGGCGGATAAAAGCACCAAATTTGGCATGAAGGTACCTTAGGGTATACTAATAAATGTTAGCCTAGGAGCCCTCTGGAAATTCTAAAAATTTTCATTTACGGCACTAAAATCCAAAATGGCCGACAAATACGACAAAATATCACTTTTAACACAATCTATTTTACCGTTAATTTTCAATTACAGTTTTAAGCCAACTAAGTACACTACCTAACTTAGGAAAGTCTACTTATTAAATAAAATACAATAAAATATATCCATATCATTTATTACAGTAATTTATAAGTACAAATATAACGCTAATAAGTGTTCCCGAAACAACAAAAAAATTCATAACTATTCATTCAATGGAATTCAGTATGCAGCAGTTATAATAAATTAAACTTGCAAATTACACTTGCACTTGCAAAGTGGTGAGCAGTCCAGATTGGCTTTCCCACATTTGCAGTTGTTGCAATCACCTTTGCAGGAACATTTAATCAATTCCCTGCATGATCGGGAAACCTCTGGAATTGTCATCCAAACTGGTACCCATGACCCTGAAACCTTATTCCAAGCAAAATCCTGCGGAGAAGGAATCACATGCTGTGTTTGTGTGCTGGTCCTCCAAATATCTGCTTGATAAACTGCCCTTCGGATATGTTGTAGAAGAGCATCCTCAGTCGGTGGAAGTTTGTCCATTGCTCGATTCTTCTGACAGAAAAGCTCCTTTCTTATCTGGTTGATACTGCTGAGAGGAGTGGTTTTATCATATAGAAAAACAGTCAGTCGTTCCAGCTTCTTGAAGTGTTCAGAGTCAGCTTGCAGCAGTTGGAATGGATGAGTGGTCACATGTATCAGTGATGACCAATACACAAATGTATCAGTGATGTCTTGAAATGATTGCCATGCTTCCCAAATGGACTTTTTACTCTTACCTTTGAAGGTGGAGGTTGTATCGCAACCAGTGTATGAGTGAAACACAGGTAGTGCTCGTGATTTCGGCTTCCCCAGGCTTGTACAGATGGCATTGATGTGGTAAAATCTGTAATGATTGCCCATGCAAAAGGCCACCCAGATTTCAAATCTCCAGAAGGTGGAATTGTAATAGGTATTTGGCTCTCCCCAGGTTCTGTACTTCTAGGCATCTGGAAAAGAGTGATTCCAGTACCAGGGAATGAGGATAATGTTGTAGTTGAGCTTGGTTTGTGGTCTATATTGTCAAGGGCACCAACAGTAAACAACCCTTTACGGAGACAAGCAGGAGACACCACTCCATTTTCTTCAGAGTGTTCACAGGAAGAAGTGCCTATCCAGTCTTCAATCTCTAGAATCCTGTCAGCTGAAATACAAATCCCCATGTGACATAACTTCTGGATGAGTTTCCTACTTCTGGTAGCTGCATGATGCCGACAAAAGATCGGGAAGAGAGGCTCACGTTCCTTACTGTATCGTGTCTTCAGAGTAGTATGAAACATTATTTTCTTTGAGTTGTAAACGATGCACTGACCAATGGTTAAGTATGCCTGAGAGTCACGTTTGTCTTGATTTTGTAAGTTTGAACCATTTAACATCATAGAAACAAGCAACTTAAGACTTGCAGGCAGTGAGTTTTCTTGGCATTGTGCTGGGAAGCAGCCACTAAATTTGAAACCTTAGCGATTCATGATATCTTTTCTGACTATTGCTGCTGCTTTGGTCAGGATAACAGCATCTTCTGAGAAGTCTCGAATCTTCAGAGATTCCCTCATTATATTTCTCATACCTTCATTGAATATGATTACAGTGTGTCTCCCATCAAACTGTTCTTGGGCTTCTGGGAAATGATCAAGCAATTGATTCTTCAGTCTTGTCTTGTTGATTTGTTTCTTGATGCGCAGTTCCTCAAGAAGATTTATATACATAGAGTGGATCTCAGATATTTTGAAAAGGAGAATACTAGACTTCACTGATGTACTAATGTAACTGGTAAGTTCTACGAATGATCGACACTCATTCATTTTCTCATCTATGTTTTCTTCTTTAAGGCTTGCCTTATGAGTGAGGCTTCTGTAGTGATTTCTAAGCTGGACCAAACATGCAAGATGGTATTTTGCCTCCATTGCTATAAGATCTCCTCCAATTATTCTTGTCATGAGGTATGTGTCATTGAGCTGTGTGATCATGGATCGAATATTGCTGTCGGTATCAAATGTTGAAACGTCATAGAGTGGACCTTCATCTTTGCCCTTTTCGCAAAACAAGCAACATTGTACCTCCAATGCTACGCGTTTACTAGGAAGTTTCTTTTGATCGACACCAGTTTGTTTTCTCTTGATAGCCTCTGCCAGCTTCGAATTATTAAACTTCAGATGACAAGATTTGTACCATGAAGCGGAATGAAAAGCAAACTTTGTAGCAGTTTTATTAATTCCGAAAGACAATTCAACTGGGAGAGCATCAATGCAGCGGAACTGATCTACATTCTTCAGGAATGTTGTGTAGGCATCTGTTTTTCACTACTTGTCCCTAGGGTCAGTAAAGGACATTTCAAGCTTTCACCAGTGTCATGCTGGCAAATCACGCATCGATCACAGTTCACATCCATGTTGAATTATCCTGGAAAAAATAATGGCAATATAATTAGAATTTAGGCTGTGAGAAACACTACATAAACAGGTACGAAATCCACGATGGTCAATATATGCAACACAACATCACAAATCCCATTTTTATGGTTTTTGCAGTAGTGGTGCCTCGGAGAGAAAGATTCACATGTGATATTTGGTGGTAGTCGGCCATTTTGGATTTTAGCACTGTACGTGAAAATTTTTAGAAATTCCAGAGGGCTCCTAGGCTAACTTTTATTAGTACACTCTAAGGTACCTCCATACCAAATTTGGTGCTTTTATCCGCCATGTAACGGTAATCTTAAAATACAGCCCTAAGATACCGGACTATGATGGATGATGTCGCAACCGCTGTCGTTGAGCAGGCAAATTCGAACAGAGCAGGAACATGCAGTGCTCGCGCCGTATCAAGGCAACTCGATTGTCACACACTAAGGTATGGAGGTGCATGCGGTAAACACTCAAAGCCTATCCGTATAAGCTCCATCGCTTACAAGTTAAAACATGACGATTACGATCTGCGTGAAACATTCACTTTAACGTTCTTGGCACGTATGGAGGTGGAGAAGAATCGGCCGTGAAACATCCTATGGACCAATGAGGCTCACTTTCCCATGTGCGGAACAGTGAACGCACATAACTGCCGTATCTGGTCCACTGAGAATCCTCATTCGGTTCACCAAATGCCCCTGAATTCACCGCATGTGACTGTATGGATCGGCTTCACTGCGACCTTTATGATTGGGCTATTTTTCTTCGAGAAAATCACCCCGCAAGGACCAAAAACCTGTTCCGTGACTGCAGCACGTTATCGGGTTATGTTGCAAGGTGTGGTAATTCCAGAACTCCAGCAGCGTGGATGTCTCGCTACAACGGAATTTCAGCAAAATGGTGCCCCTCCTCACATTGGACGTGAGGTTCAACAATTGCTGCAACGTCATTTTACGGAGGATCGCATTATCAGGCGTGCATTTCCTACCAGATGGCCTCCACGTTCACCCGACTTAACCCCGTGCAATTTTTGGCTTTGGGGTTACCTCAAAGATAAAGTTTATCAGGGAAACATAGGAAATCTAGCGGATTTCAAGAACAACATCCTCTTGCACGTATGCTACGTTGGTCCCGACCAGTTACACGCCGCTGTGGATCCTGCTATAACACGGTGTCACGCGTTGGCCCTGAAGCACGGTGGACATATTGAAAACCACCCGTGAAATCTTTGAGTACTGTTGTTACTACGCGCATGCCTTTCGTTTGCGCCTTCACTAACATTTCTGTAGAATCGACAGTTCTTGTGTAATGAACTGTACTAATAAAGTTAATTACCGACACCTCATATTCTTTCCTTTCTTCGTACAGTCATGTTTCATTTTCCTTACATTCAACCGATCGCAGCGCCTCATTTGCACCTAGCGGTCTTTGTTGGAACTAATTTTTTTTCCACCAATCAATTCCCCATGGCCTGATATGTATACCCTCCAAATATGAAGACGTTACGTCCACTGCTTTTCTCGCCAGGGCGTCCCAAACAGGGATACTTTAATTTGAACCACCCTGTATATAAACATACATATATATATATATATATATATATATATGTATGTATGTATGTATATGATAATAATCACAATGGGAAATTAACTTTAACACACGGGAATTGATGCAAATTAACTTATTGGAGATGCAGTCGGCAATGCAGTCGGGCGAGGGTATTGATCACACAGATGCAGTCGCTCGTTCAGTGATGAAAGAAACAAACATGGAGTCAGAGAAGAGGAACACAGATTTCAGACGATATCCAGGAAATCACCTTTATTCACTCAGTAGGCATTACGAAGGTATTAGCTGCAGTGGCCACATGACTTGTCCGGCGTCCATGCCAAGACGGGACTTGTTAGCAGCAGTGTTTACATGCCAGAGTTAACTGAGAAAAGCAGTCGTGCCCACCAGACTTCTGGCGTCTATGCACAGCAGATCTGACAGCAACGAGAGTTAGGAGCGAAGAGAGAGAAGTCTTCCGTTCAGGCAAAGATTAAATGGGGGTTTTGCGATATTGACGCCAGAGGGCCTAAACTACTTAATTTTTAATTGGGCGACTTTAGGTTAGTGGAGTTCCCGTATCCACTTGTGGAGTTCACGTTTCCACTTCTGTTATACCGGGGATTACTTTATTGCTAGATACCGCGCTTGTTAGATCTGTGAACTATTGACCTGGGCGCAGGATAAGCAGCCATAAAGTTCTTGTGGCCGCTCTAAAGTCTATGTGCGGTTTTGACGTTATAGAACGCATAATTCCAGAGTGGTTCGAGGGCTCTTCAAGAATTTTGACATTACACTGACATTCGGAATCTCATAAACTTCGAACACTTGGACTAGAGATATCTGGGGAGGTTATTGAGTTCAGATATTTCACATGCCTGCTTAATGATCTGCAGGGCTAATATAAATTATAACTTATTTTACTTTTAAGTTGCAATTTTGGAAAAGGGGTCGTGCTTTAGTAACAAGATAATTTAGAATAGGCGGTAAATGTAAATTTAGAAAAGGACGTGATTTCTTGTTACATTTTATATATATATATATATATATATATATATATATATATATATATATATATATGTGTATATACACTAGTTATCAAAAATTATGGAAAAATCACAAAAAGAGGGATAACATGTTCAAAACTAGGCCGGTCTGTTTAAAATTTGTATATGTTGTTAAGTAAAAGGTGCTGAACAATACTACATTATGCAATATAGTGGTGCTGCATTCGGAATACGTCATTTGCGAGGAGCATAAAAGTGCATGTCTCAGAGCAAGGCGCCAATTGTAGCAGCGAGGCTGAGATTAGACATCTGGCATAGCAAAATCGTAACAATGACCTCCAGGCATCATTTGACCGAAGAACTGCGATGGCGAGCTATTGGGAGACTAGAGGCAGTACAAAGTCAGACAGAAGTGGCCAGATGGCTAAATGTGAGTTCGTCTGTGGTTCATAGACTTTGGCAACAATTTCTAACCACGGATTCGGCATCCAGGAGGTTCAGCCAAGGACGGCCATACGCTACGACGAGTGCCGATGACCGATATTTGTCATTATGCGTACGGAGGAATAGAACCGTAACTCCGTCTGAATCAGATACTCCCTCGCTGCAAGCTCCGGAAGGTTGGTATCAACGTCAACCGTGCGTAGAAGGCTTCGCGAAGGTGTCTGTTTGCGAGGCAACCAGCCATTTGCGTCCCGCTCACGTCACGCCATAGGCGGGAAAGTTTTCAGTGGGCACGTCAATATGTCCACTGGACGCGTGAACAATGGAGGGCTGTTCTCTTTACGGATTTGTCCAGGTTTAGCCTCCAAAGCGATAGTAGGCTTATTTTGATTTGGAGAGATCCTGGACTCGTTTCCATCCATCACACATCTGTGAAAGAGATGCATACGGATCAGGCAGTGTCTGTGCGTGGGGTGGTATCTCTTTGGGTGGACGCACACACCTCCTTGTCTTTCCCCGTGGAAATGTGAATGCTTACACCTATAGAGATGACATCCTTCATGCTTATGTGCGCCCTTATGCCGCGGCAATAGGTCATGCTTTCGTGCTACAGGACGATAACGCGAGACCGCACAGGGCGCGCATCGTGGATGCTTATCTTGAGCAGGAAACAATTCACGCATGAAGTGGCCAGCTCGATCACCAGACCTGAATCCTATCGAGCATGTTTGGGACGCTTTAGGACGACGTAGAGCTGCTCTCAATCATCCTCCTAGGACCCTAGCCACGCTTTCACCTGCTTTGCAAGAGCAATGGCACTCACTTCCTACCGAACTGATGGACCGCATAATTGACAGCATCACACATCGCTGTATGTGCTGCATAGGTTCTCGGGGGAATCATACGCCATATTAAAGGTACAGTTATTTCTATACCAAACTGACACATCCGATTTGTTCATTGTATACATAGTATAAAAGTTTCTATAACACCATAATTGTCTGGCGATTTCTTTTTATGCTATTTTATACCTACCTATGTGTTGTATAATGTGTATAAGTTTCATTAAATTCTACGCATAACTTTTTGTGTAATCGCTACTATTATGACTTTTACTTAATTTTTGATAACCAGTGTATACATACACACACACAGATATATATATATATATATATATATATATATATATATATATAACCCCCTTAATGGCCGTTTTTACGAAGAGGGTATGAAATTTGTACAAATGTATGAACATTGCCATTCAATTGGTTTTCAAGACTTAGGTATCCATCTAGCAAAATAGCCACAGGGACATTATCTTTCGAAATTATGTTTAGAGGATCTTACTGTTTGATTCTAAATCTGTTTGCTCTCGGAATTTTATTTTTGCTTGGATACTCCTCTTTGTCACTTCGAGCTGCTTTGCCAGCGAGTACGGTAAGATCCGGGCCAATGTCTTATCACCAGAGCCCTGTTTTGGCGCTCTAGCAGGTTTGTTTTGTCCGCGAACAGAGGGGTTCCGTCAGCTGCCGCCTCAGGAGGAACTGCAGAAGGAACAGAATTCCTGGAATAGCAAGAGAGGGAAGGGGAAGGAGGCTCTACGCTCGGACGCGAATTTTACTCTGCTCAGAGAGGGGAGTACAGCGCGTGTACCTGATTATATTTCATCGAACCATCCGGTTCGATAACCCTGACCTCTTTGCAGTCCGCCATTTTGCCGTCTTGGAAATGTTGAGATTGAACATCTTGTAGTTGTAGTCAAAGAAAGAGTTTTCAGTCAGGATTCCATATATGAGTCGTTGAAAGTCAAAGTGGTGTAAGTCACATTTTCAACTTTTTCCCTTTAGGGGCAAATATGTAATCTCCATGTTCAATTTATAGTGGAATTGTAAATAGTTATTATTTGCAATATTGTAATAATTGTTATGAATTATAATTTGTTCTATGTATGGTGGAATTTTTTGTATTTGTTGCAGTTAAGGTGGCTATGTACTAAAAGAAAATATCTCCGTTCCCATTTCCAGTCCTTCCCGACTCTTGTGGTGGGAGGAGTCCAGTTGACAGTTCGAGAATTCCACCCCCCTTAGGGTTGACAGTTTGAGGGATTGTAATGACCGTCTCTCTATAGGGGGTCATGTGCTTTCCAAAGGGGGTCATGCGATATCCTTGCCTTTCCAAATAATCCCCGAAAGAAATCGCAAACTGCTGGTTGTAGCGGGCGAAAATTTAAACGGTCATACGCTTGATTTTGCCATCAGTTTACTCACGGATACGATGGGTCTCGCCATAAGCATAAATGTAAAATTAAGACGGACTTTCACAAAACCAACGAGAAATTAAACAAAGCAAAATATACAAAATATAAATTTTACTGAAAGAAAGTTCTGATTTTGTGTCTTGAAACAATGTTGTAAATTATCCTTATCTACAGAGAGAAAGTTAGTACTTTGAAACTATTTATTAATATGAGTTCATTACAGACAATAGTAAATTAAGGATTTTAATACAGAAAAATTGGGATTTGTCTGTGAAAATGAAATTAGGTTTAAAAGAAATAATCTCAGAAAACTTTGAATCTTCAAGGAATTGCTCATAAGATTCCGATAAATTAAAGATATCTGCAATATCTCCCCGACGTGCGAAATTGTAACTTCGATTTAATCATTTGGAAATCATCAGTCATTTGCTGCTAATAAGTATCCTGTGTATGTATTATAAAACATGACTGTAATAACAATTTTAGATATTTTATGTTCAACTATCACAAATTTCAACCTATTCCAATTCAAACGAATACAGGTCGAAAACTGCAACATCTTACTTTATCCTTCTGTTGAAGTTAGTAATTTGTTGTCTAAAAGAAAACTGCTTATCTGTTGTGTATTATAATATTCGGAACTTTAATGCGATAACGTATCTGTATTTTCTAAAATTTGAGAGCCATTAAAACGTATTTTGAATTATTTTATCTAAACATAGTGACAACTACATTTTTCCCCTTTAATTTATATGTACTTAATTAAAAACCATTCTTCCTGACGTCGTCTTTGTGTGCGTTAAAGTAAACAAACACTGACTTCTTGCACATAAACTTCAGAAAAGGTTCGATATCTTGAGAAAATTGTCTAATATAGGTATAATAAAAGTACATATATATAAAAGTACTATATATATGTTATATATATAAAAGTACTATAAATAACTGTGCATGATTATTGAAAGGTTTTCACATGACACAAATGTAGAAATTCTAGAATAATTAAACGGTAGATTGTTTTTGTTGTAAGTTTCTC